>JAXIUT010000009.1:2053006-2076763 GCA_035586675.1 Eurytoma californica | reverse complement strand
GGTACTCACCACTCGCTTTATAACAATGATTGTATGTGATAAATTTTTGTAGAAATCTATAATAAATAATCGAGACAATCTGGTTTGGAAAGAGTGAAATACAAACGGATACGGTATGGTATGTTATACTTATGTATGAACGCGGTAAATCCAACTCGTCCGTTATCATCAGTTATCATTGCATAGGACTAACTTTACTTTCTTTCACTGAAAAGCAGGTGAAGCAAATCAACTATGAGTGAGTGGCTTCGTGAATTCTGCATCAGTTAATCGTCCAAATTACCTGCCGCTTGCATTCTAAAGGTATATACTTATTCTAATTCTACGAATTCCTTTATTACGGTTAGTCTAAAAAACTATTTAAATATCGAAATAATTTAATTCTTAATTATTTATTGCATAAAGATTTCGCTGTGTGTTTA
Source organism: Eurytoma californica (assembly GCA_035586675.1). Classification (NCBI taxonomy): domain Eukaryota; kingdom Metazoa; phylum Arthropoda; class Insecta; order Hymenoptera; family Eurytomidae; genus Eurytoma; species Eurytoma californica. The sequence goes on along the minus strand of JAXIUT010000009.1, from coordinate 2,076,341 downwards.
AATTTATAAATTTAGGTGAGTTTTGCATATTTTATTTATTTTATTGCCAAGAATTTTAATTAACTACTTAATTTAAGAAATGAAAGAAATTAAAAGAGTGTGTGTATAAAAAGTGTAAATTACAACTAATTTATACCCTATTAATTAATTAAAAGTCATCGATAATACAGGAATCGTAATACGATCTTTTATAATCTAAAAAAAAAAAGGCCATTCGATCTCCAGCGAATCCCCTGCACCGAACCAGATCAATACAAAAAAACTGAACAACCCGCATTCTCTTTATAGGAAAATGGATTGTGTTATCGGAGGAGCGTGCCACCCACGAGTGATCGAGCCCGCGGCATGCTGCCATCTGGGCACGAGGTGCGCGGGGCGCCCGTCGCCGGCACCTCCTCTCCCGCCACGGCAGCGACTCCGCTATCTCCCGGCAAAGGCCGCGGAGCGCACGGTCAGTCACAGCGGCCGCGCGGCGGTGTAGTTGCATCGAGCGCGCTCGCTCGACCACGTCGGGCGCCGCCGCGGGTATAGGTGCATCGAGCGCGGACCGCGGGGCAATCCAGAGGAGGAAGAAAAAAAAAGGGGGGGACCCGCAGCAAAAAGCGCGTCGCCAGGCAGCATCTCGCCGCTCGCGAGGATCGGGCACAGGAGCTCTGCCTTCAGTCATTCGGCGGCGCTTCGAGGATCAGGCCCTTCCTTGGTGAGAAGCAGTGCAAAGCTCGCGGGACGAGTCTGCGACGGCTGGGCAGGGTGCAACGAGCGAGCTGCCGCCGGGGCGATCCTGACGAGGCAGATGTTCGCGGGCAGCAGTGCAGGCTCGAGGGGACACGTCCACGTGTTGTTCGTGACACCTGCAGAACAACGCCGCGGCTCGGGATGTCAATGAAGGTGAGCGGCTGCGAGTTACTCGAGTTTGTTTACTCCGAGTCCCGGCCTCGTCTGCTACTACTTGTCACTTGCGAATTATACCTTTTTTTTATCGTTGATTTAATGTATGTATCTTACTTTTTTTAGTTGTGGATGAATTGTGCGTGCATAAGGTGGCGTATACAGTTTCAGGCTGCGTTACGCGAATTAAACTGCTTATAGTTATGATACCGAATTCCAGGCGACCGCTCTGCCGTGCATTACGCTACGTGCGCTGATGTGCTTCTGCGCCCGCTTGGCTTTACCGTTAGAATTTTTTTACGTTCAAATTCTTCGGAAAATTTATTTTTTTTTTTCTTTCTTATTCTTTACACCGCAATCGGGACTGGTCTTCGACGCGGTCTTTTTATGTGCATTGCTTATTTCCCGAGGCGAGCGTATACGGAGTAAAAAGGTCCTTTGGAATGCTATTGCTTCTTGAATTCGTTTCACGAATTTCACTTTGATTTTCAAATTAATCTGCTTCCTGTTCCACTTTCAAAATACGATATAAGTTATTTTCAATTTCAAATGCTAATGTAATTATTTTCAATCTTGTAAGTTATTTAAATTTATATTGATACGAAGATCTCATTATAATTAGTGAACATTTATATGTCGTATGATAAGTAAATTATCTTAATTATCTCAGGCGCATGTCGAATATCTAAAAAGAAACAATTTACATGACAATTTAAACTCCAAGGTTTTACCTTTTTGCAGAAAATAAAAGAATCCATCAAAATTTAGAAAACATATATCGTAAAGAAATCCACTCAAATGTTATCTTTCTTAAACAACTTAATTGTGTACTTATTTATAAATTTCATACATTAAAGAATGCGTAATGTACACGAAAAAAATTTCGGAGCTTAAACAAGCGCAAACCGAAAGAAATATACAAAGCAACAGTGGACTTTGCACTCAACTTTATTAATCCGTACTAAAATTAAGGAGATTTTAATCTGTAAGCACCTGTGTACAATTAATTTATCAAAACCAATTCTCTAGAATACGATCTTGGATTATATTTACCGATATACTTTTCTAGAAACAAACTCTCGCTGACCCACTTTTAAAAATTTCCAGTTACAGATTATACATTCATAATATTTTCACGCTTTCCATTCATTAATAAAATTGTCACTTTTTTAAATGAAACTTAATCCTATGGAGTTATTCAATTTTTATCATTCAGAATCAACATAAAACTTAATTACCATTGTAGCTATTCTAACTGATAAGCACTACTCGAAGCATATCACGAAAAAAAAACACTCGTAAAAGAAAACAATTCCATTTAATGCACCGAACTCGCATAAAAACGTTAAATTTGTAATTTTACAGAAAGAGTCGCCGTGGGACGTGGAACTGCACTTGGCAGCGGCGCGCGGCGATGCAAAGCGGCTCCAAGTCCTCTTGGACTCGGGTCGCGTGCACGTCGACTGTAAGGACAAGGTCAGTGAAGCAGACGCCGCCCTCGATACCCTCCTTTTTCCCTCCGTCTCTCGAGACCCGCAAAGACAGCGAAAATCGTGTAGACAGAGGCGAGCCGTGAATTGATCCAAGCCTCCGTTGCACAACCGCGAGCCGTTCAATTGGCCGATGATTGCATTGACTCGCTGCGCTGCTGGCCGCACGTTTTTATCGTGCCCGCCATCGGGCGCGGGGGAGCTTTTGTGGGAGGTGCACCAGACGTCCATTGTTCGCAATTTTTCGCGATGTTTCAATGAGAGGCAACGGATGCTCCATCAGTTCCTGGTTACATTGATAAATGTTTATCTAAATTTTTCGCTGTGTTCGCGTTTGAAATTTTTCTATTTTTATTTCTAAAATCAAAATTAGAGTTTATCGTAATCTTGGCTGTAAATGGATTATCCGAGCTAGTTTTGATATGAGCGAATGAAAAAACATGTACTTATTTTTCAGCAAGTAAAAATGTAGAAATATTTCTGTTTACAACACCCGCGTTGTCTGAGTAATCATGATGTACTCCTATGTGCATTCATCATCTTAATTAAAACTAGTTGGTGATAGTACGGGAGCGAAATTTTTAATGTGGAAAAGCAGCACATTTCTAAATTAAGAAACTTACGAAATATCAAAGAATTCTGGTTTTGTGGGACAGTCATTAGTTTTACAAAAACTGCTTTAAATATTCATAAAAGGAACGTTTCCTGAATTAATTCAACGTAACTTTCAAATAAAAATCGTGGCCTTTAAAACTTGTCCCTCGAGGAAAGTTTCAATATTCAAATAAAGGAATAATTCACTAATTTCTTTTTCGTCGTTTCTCGTAGGATGGCACCACTCCGTTGATTTTGGCAGCAGCCGGAGGTCACTTGGATGCTGTCATAGAGCTACTGCAGCAGGGCGCTGATCCCAATGCCAAGAGGCTGGTAAGACTCGTGCCATGTATCACTCGAAACAAGTTCACGTATTGATCGCGTACGTTCAAAAGTAACTATCGCAAATAGCTTCGCTGCTTAAAAAACATTCGTTTCATAAATCTTATATTTTTTTTTGCAGATCTATTTTTGTTTGCTCCACTAATAACAAACAATTTTAATTTATCCACAAACGGCATTCGCAAAGTAGAGTGTAAAGCTCTCACAGCTGGGGGGCAATTGTTATAGATCGGCGCTAAAATACTTGAGCGACAATTTTCTGCCTCGATGAATTATGCAAGTGCCGCAGACCCGCGCGGCGACGATCGATGTTACCTACTTACATCCCCGGGTTATCTTCCCATTTTAATTCGCGCCGATAGTGCCGCTTGTTTGCAAACTCGGCAAATAAGCGAGACGAAGCTCGCTCGCGGATCTCGCAATTTACACCTCAATTAAAGCGCGCGGAAATCGCCGTCGTTTCGCCGGCTCTAATCAAAGAACGCGATGATTCGGCAGGTCTCGCGGTCACCGCGCCGTGCAGAAAATTACACGCGCTCAGCGTTACTCGGCGAAACAACGGCGGCACGCCAATCCTAATTACACGGCTCTCGAGACGACCGCGCCGCTTCCGATCGCGATCGGCGCGACGTACAAAAAGAAAACAAAAAAAAAAGTTCGCGTAGTGAGAGTGAAAGAGTAACGACCTTGCGGGGGGGCGCGCTCGCCTCGTTACCGCGTCATCCCCCGCCAAAAATTTCGAACAGTAGGCGTCGTACGCGTAGGAGTGTACGGAGGCGTCGAGGGCTCTTCTCGTGGGCGACGCACGGGTGTGTACCTCGGACCCACGCGTCTGCACGCGCGCGCCTTTCCAGACGTCACGTAGGCAGTGTATTGTCGCGCCGTACAGAGAGGCTCCCCGGAAAAACCTCCTTGAGGCGATAAAACGCGAGCGGGGCTCTCTCTCTCGCTTTATTGCGGCACGCGCGGACCAGCGAAACGAGCTAGCGAGTTTACGAGATTGAGCGCGCGGCTGTTGTGCACGTTGCTCTCTTCCGTGAATTTTTACCGCTCCCGCGCTTTTCTCCCCTTTCGGTTTCTTGCGGAACACTTTTTCAGTCGAGTTATTTGTTCGTTATACTTTCGTAATAAAACACGCGAAATTAGATTATGGAGGAGGATTTAGTTAACAGTATACTATGTTTTATGTAGTTTTAACGTACTTGAATTAACTTATAAACACGAATATGAATAAAAATTTGCTTTATACAAAAATTAAATATTTATTCTAGGTCAGAAGTTGTTCGCTTACAGTCCAAGAGTAATACTTGACTACTCGTTTATTAATCTTTAACGTATTCAAAGGAGAAGAAAGACAAATGTTATTTTTCACTTGAACTATAACATTCAATCTTGCCAAAGTATAAAAAGCTCTTAGCGAGATTAGAATTGGAAATTCGGATTGTCAAGAGTACAAAGTAAAGTAGCGAAAGGCGCGCGGTGTCTAAAAAAAGAGCGTCTATCCTACTATAACTCCAAAATAAAAAAGGCAAACCCACCGCTCCCAGACATTCCGCGTCTAAACAATCGCTCGCACAAACATCGCGTCAACGCGCCCAGAAATCCGACAAAAGATCAATCGCTTCGCGTTTAGAGAGAGACGACTCCACCGGCGAAAGAGGCGTCGAGGATAAGTAACGAGGCGACTGTCTTATAAAGAGCCGATCCCGAATCCGGTTTGCGAACTCGCGCGAGCGCCGAAAATAGCGCGTCATTCAAATGCAAATGCGCAAGTGCACCGCTCGCGCGAGCCGTTAAGAAAGGCGTCCTCTCGAGATGTACACCTCGGTGACGACGAAACAAGTCGGGTAAATTTTCGATTCGACTCGAGCGCAGGGGGATTCCGAGATCGGAGGATTGTCGCTCGTCTCGCGACGTAAACACTCGAGCGACGTGCGCAAATGACGCGGACCCCTGATTCGACGATTGCGTAATCGCCACCTCAGTCAAAGCTCCGGTTGCGCAACGCAGCGGGCTACGCGGACCAAGTTTTATATCGGCGCGACACTTTTTACCGGTCCCCCGTATACACGCACGACTGGCGCTAACGAGTCTTGCGAGGTATACTTCGCGTATACGGAGCCTCGAGTTCCGCGGTAACTTTCAAATGCCTTTTTAATAATTAGCTGCGAGAAAGATCAAAGCGGTGAAATTTTAATGTCAGTTATTAAAGACCCAGGCGCTATATAATTTTAATCAAAGATTAACATTCGGATAATCTAATGAAGTTAGGTGATCGCGAAAGTTGTTACGATGACTGTAAATCTACAAAATAATTATTTTTCAAATGTAAAAATTGAGGTAATAACATGTTTACTTAAAGCTCGAGAATGGTATTATAAGTTAAAAGCTTTGATTTTCAAAAGTGATGTTTGCTCATTCAACTTGTTTAATATTTATGTTATGAAAAAAATTTAAGGTCAGATGTCATGTGCATGTATTAAACATGCACATACTAAAAACTAGCAAAAACTCCTGTTAAAGTACACAAAAAATGCATTAGTATCCACTATACACTTTTCGAAAAAAACTGTCATAATTATTATACAGAATGGATAACCCACTATTATTTCAAAATTATTTCTCAATTGATTCTCAATGTTACTTAGTCGATCGCAACCAAAACAGAAGCCCATTAGTCGCAGTATCACGTAAGCCTATTTTAGTCATCGCTTACTTTGATCTCTTAGACTGATTCAATTGTATAATAAGACGCAGTAGCTATTATTAGTCAAACGCATAATTAAAACGAAGCACAGTGACACAATCTATTATCGTGAGAACTAATTACGCTGAAGGTCGCCTCAGCCGTATGTATTCATAAAGCGGCCGACCGTGTGTATTTCAAATTTACGATGCAACACTAATTTATTGCATGTCACGAGAATGTCAAGAAGCTTACGCGTATACGTCAGAAAGTAAGCGGTTTAAGATGTCGTTTTCTTGTGACACTCAAATTAGTACGTATATACCCCTTTTAAAAGAGTTGCGCTAAGATACTTAAAAAGTTTACTGCGTCAATTAAATTAAATTTTTTTCGCGTAAATATAATTACGATTAAATGTACATTCGATCTTGTTAATAATCCACTCGATAGCATGAATTTCAAAATGAAAAGGAATCTCTTCACTTTGCAATAAATTAAAAACTATATAGAATTAAGTTCCAACGGAATACGATCGTAAGCGACTGGTTTAAACTGTAAATTGAAATTATCGGCCCGTAAGAAAATTTCCTCGCGAAATCGATTTCGCAAAACGCACGCAGCCCCCTTGAATATAAGAATGACCGTTCGGTTCTTTCTCCCCCTTCCCGGCGCCGTCCAGCGATGCAGAACATTGGGGCTTTCTGCGACTCTAGAATTTCTGCGGTATCCGTAATGGATAGGTATATTGTGTCCCTCCCGCGCGCCTGACGCGCTCCGCGAGGCGTGTAACCTCGTAGAAGTGCCAGCTCGGCGGTCAAACGCGAAAAAAATACCTAAAGGTAGAGATGCCTCGATCTCGGATAAAGGCGGCTTTTTTTTTCCTCGCCCTATCCTCCTTTTTTCTTCGCCCTCCCGGTGCACTCGGGCCGTTCCGTTCGCGAGAAAGCGTATGTAAATTGAAAAAGAAAAGAAAAAAGGATGGTGTTATAACGGTTCCTCCCAATAAAAACTCGTTTTGTATTTTATATACACAAAGTGCGGTGAATGTGGATTTAATCGGACTTTATTGCTGCACGCCTTTGACAGGCGGTGCCACGGCAGCCTTGAAGAATTTTTTTAAGTTCGCTTCGTCTCGTTTTATTATCGAAATAAATACTGACTCAGGTATCGCAAAATAAATGCATTAAAATTTATTAAAATGCACCTTTCCGATGCTCGCCGAAGCAATATTTAGATAAAACATACCGAAAGTGTGTTTACTTCACCTGAAACACCTATAAATAAGCTTATCAATTAACTTTTACAAGGAAACAGCGAGTTTACGAGCCTACAGTATCACGAGATCATCAGGGAATTTCGTGGAAACTGCAAATCTCCGTGGATTTCGAAAATCAACGACGATTGCACGCCAATCGCCGCCTGGTCTACGCCAATTTCCCCGGAGTGATGGTTCGCGGGTCGATTTGCGAAATTGATTAGCCGCGGGGGCCCGCGCGCAATTAGTCAGGACTTTTCCGCGCGGGGGGGCAGCAGCGAAAGTGCACTCGAGTATCGAACTCACGTGCTCCGGGATCCCGCGCGCCGCAGGGTACACGGGAGAGAGGGAGAAGGAGACCGGTCTCTCGAGGCTGTTACAACACCGAGCGCCGCGAGAGAGAGAGAGAGAGAGAGATAGGTCGCCGACCTCGCGGCGAGCTCTTTGTGTACGAAAAACCCGACGCGATTTGGACGCCTCCGTCCGAATGTCGGTCGATCGATTCCGAATTTACGCGGGATTACCGCCTCGATGAGTAAGCGCAGGATTATAACAGTTTTTTGTTTTTCGAGGGATTCTGTACAAAGCCGCTCCTTTTTGTCGAGCCTCGGCCTTTATCGCCGCTTAGTCGTACGGCTTTTTATGTAACTGCGGAGGAAAGGCGCGCGCGCGCAAGGAGCAGAGAGCCTTTCATGGGTTTGTTTCGTTATTGCGGCCGGCGAGGAGGTTGCCGATGATATTTTATCGCCGCGGCTTTATGAAGTTGAAAATAAGAATCACTAGAGTGGCGTCGTAACTAACGGGGAACTTTTTACTTGCAGACGGGCACCACGGCCGTGTTTTTCGCTGCTCAGGGCGGCTACATGGACATCGCTGATATCTTGATAAAAAGCGGCGCCGTCGTTGACTCCTGCAGTATCGTAAGTCTTGCTTATCCAATTTTTAATGTCTCCAATTAATTTTGTAATTTGTTATCTGCATTTTACGTAAGGATCTCTTACGTGCGTTGAAAAGCAATTACTACAAATTCAAATCCTTATCTGAACCACCAAACTCCCCTTTCAAAACAAAATTAAGAGCCTTGACTTTGTGAGAGATAAAAATTGATAAGATTGATTAATGAAACTATGATTTCAGGACGGCGGTACACCGTTGTTCGTCGCCTGTCAGTGCGGACACCTGGACGTCGTGGAGGGTTTGATAGCCAAGGGGGCCAACGTGAACGCGCACATGAAGGTACTTACCCGCGCGCCACTCCCCCAAAGACTCGACAAAGGGGACAGCGACACTGCAGCCGACGAATAAAAGGATGGCGCGCTATGCGATGCAACGGCGAAAGGGCCGCTTGACGCTCGGCTGCCGCGATGGCGTGCTCGAGTGCTGTTAACGCGCGAAAACTCGTCAAATTCTCGATGCTCGCTCCCGCTATAATTAGAATCACGCGAGGCTAACGATGAATTTACGGGGAGTTCGTGTGGCGTAACAAATAGCGATTTTTATTATTAGATCACTTCGAAGAGCCGCCAATGCACACTTACGCGTGACTCGAGCCTTTTCCGCCTTATTTTCGCGGTTTCACGCTGCACTTAGCTTTCGAAGCACTTTTTTTTTTAAATGCACATCCAATTCAGATTGTTCATGAGAATATATCGCGCTAGAGAGTAGTGTACTGCACTTTCACCAATTGTAGATTTTATGGACCATGGAATATTACGAATTTTATGGGCGACATTTTCGACGTGAACCAAATAACTAACGACCGTGATCTGCATTAAATTCAGTTCGCGTCGTAAAATATAAAGTTAAAACGAAAAAAAAGAAGAAAATTTGCGAAATAAATCGGCGATTGATGATTAATCGATTAATTTGCACGCAGGATGGCGCGACGGCTGTATTCATAGCGGCGCAAAACGGGCACGTGCGAATTTTGGAGGTGCTGCTGGCGCACGGGGCGAAGACCGAGGCGGCCAGGACGGACGGCGCGACACCGCTTTGGATCGCCGCTCAAATGGGTCACGATCACGTAGTCAGGAGGCTCCTCAAAGCCGGCGCCCGCGTCGACTCCACGAGACACGTGAGTCCCTCTTTTACCCGGCGCTGTACCTATTTTTAGAAATTGATTTTTCACACGTCCAAGTTTTATCCAATGTTGCAGACTAAATTTCTCGTGCGTTCATTTTCCAATGTTTTTTTTTCTATTTATATTTGTACCGTTTAAATAATTAAAATGATATTTGTTTGTATACCTTAAGTATTTATTTAGAACGTCAAAAGGAGTTGTTAATTGTAAAGAAAAAGAAAAGCTCTTTTTTGAGATTAGAATACAATAGTAGTTTATTTAAGCTAGTTTCTTATCTGATAAGACATGATAACGAGAAATGTCTTTGTTTTAGGATGGCGCAACCCCTCTGTTTAAAGCAGCTCACAAAGGCCACACCGCAGTTATAGGTGAAATTCTCAAATACCGTCCGAATCTTGGAATTCTTCCGGTGAGTGACGTTTTGCATATGAAACAGCTCAACTTGACCTTCGGCGTCACGTTGTTTTATGTTATTTTAAAGTGTGCCATCAGCATTGAAAGCTTGAATGAAAATTTACCGTTTTCAATTTTGACGGCGCACACAGAAAAAAGCTCGATTCTAAGGGCCGAACGCTTTCTCACCTTTTTCGGATGGCGCCTTTATTTTTAGAATGGAGAAAGCGCCCTGCACGCGGCTGCGCTAATGGGCCACATGACGGTGGCCCGTCAACTCGTTGGCGCGGGCGCGGATCCTCTGCTGGTCAATCAGGAAGGGCTCACTCCGCTCCAGATAGCTATTAGACACTCGCAGAACCAGGTTGCCAATTACCTCAAGGACAAAATTAGAGCGAGGACGGCACCTTGTTAATGCTCCCTCCTCTTACAAGCTCGAAGCCACTTTTTACGCTTCCTGCTGCATAATATCGAAGTGAACGCTCATGTATAACGACGAAGCGACTGTACCATGAGTATTACGCTTGGTACAATCGCGTTCAATTTGAAATTGTCAAATTAAAAAATTGGATCGCACGGACGAGCTGATTTGTATTTTTATTAAATTTAGACACGGTTTTTGAAACCTACGTAGTCATTTCCGTTGTGTTCCGAACGCTATAAATCATGATTTAAATAATTGATAATTTTATTTATAAATGTTACTTTGAAGAATTGCGAAGTTAGGTACTATACAGAGAAATAATTTAATGAGTTTTAAAAAACTATATGTTAATTTGAAAGATTTTATATTGACGTGCGAAGCCCGTCTTTTTACAAAACGTTTTGCTAGTGTAAATACTTAAATGCACGAAAAGGAATCCCTATTCTACAGATTTTTATTTTATAATGTATATACCAGTTCCTTATTAGGACAAGCTGTGAAAGAGAATAAGTAGAAGTACGATTGTTAGGTATTAGTAAAGTTACTAATTGACCAATCAAGTGCAATCTTTGGTAGCTGTTTTTAATGAACACACGTCCATTATGCATAATTAATGCTTATATACTAATATTTATAAACTATTGTTGATTTTAATTGATTTACTAAATCGGCTTTCCAAAAACTATACTGTAAAAAAATATAAGGAGTGCGTTAAAATTTTTTGAGAGACACGAAATTCTACAAGACTGACTGATTTGCCTTACTACGTGTTTCAAATTTTTATCTTCATTCGAAGCGATAGTCAGGCATAAACATTCAAAATCTTTGCTTAGAACTCACGCGTAATCTATGCTATTTCACACTCCAAGTGCGTTTTTGTCATAATAACTTTTAATTTATTTATATTTTGAAGTTGTATACTTAAAGTAAAAAAAAGTGAGTCCTCAATAGATCTTAAGTCTTCCCAGTAGAGTGCGGTAATGTAAAATGAAAAAAGAAATTATTGTTATTGTTAACGAAAAAAAAACATTGGAAATGTATGTTAAAAGTTTGATGAGGTGAAATAAAACACTCGAACTACTGACAAAACTAAATAATTTTATTCAACAGTTTTTAATTTACAAACCATTTCTAAGTCGTACATTTATATTAATGTATAAAGTTAAAATGCAACATTATTTGCTCTGCAAAATATCACAGATCTGCTTAAATACTTATCGACCCAAATGCCAGATAAAGTATATGTATACAGGTGTGCATTTTACTTCCTTGTACTTTTTTTCCTTATTTTCTACAATAAACTTTTCACACAATATATATTTCTGTCAAACATAAAAAAAAATGATAGAAACAACTAGCACTAATTTGTCCTTTAAGACTCGTGAATAATTAAAAAAAAAAAAAAAATGATTAAATCATTTTAATATGAAAACCATAAAATTTTTCGCAAATTTCGACATGAAACTATCAAGTTTACCAATAAAAAGTATCTTTAAATACATCGTGCTTTTTTACCTTAATTATCACTAGTTTCATAACCGGAATCGTTTTATTTTATAACGCAGGCACTATTAGATTTTCATTAAATGTTGCTTTATTTGCGTCTACGTTTACGAGGAACAACACGATACAAACACACTGGATGACGGGACGCGCGGCGTCGCGAACGATAAGAAAACGCCACAAGACGCGTAACTTCGTCCTTGTCTCCGCGCACGCCAAGTGGCCGTTTCCTTTTCCTATTTCAGATGCAAAGCGCATTCGTCACAAACGAATTGGTGCGCTCACGGTGTAGACACCGGCAGCGCGAAACTGTGTCAGACGTTTGAATTCGCCAAGGGGGAGACTCGCTGGAGCGCTGGAGTTGGCGCGCGAATAACGAAAGGAATAAAAGGCGAGCCCGCCGATAATCGAAAATTCGCCGGCGAGGTGCGCGTTGGCCAATGATGATCTCGTTTTTATCAATGATCAACAGTGCACTGATAAGAAAGATAACTTGGGAGCTAGTAGCGCGCAACCGCGACGTTCTGTAGTCGCGGGAAGATAGCGGAGTGTTAATCATCATGACCCGGGACCGAATGCCCGATTTGTGTGCGGTAAGTGTCAATAAATTATTTGCAAAAGTAATAATTGCCGCGTGCGAGTGTCGCAGCAAAAATTTGCAAGGACAGCGGCGATCATGGACTTTTTTTTCGATTTTTTTTTCGCAGATGCGCAAGAGCGGTCTCGCGGCGAGCAACAGTTTTCTACGGAATGTACAGATACAAATGAAACAAAACAAGAAACTGCATGAACTTCTTGAGGAAGTATGTATAAATTTGGCATTCGTCAGTCTACGCCTTACACTCTAAGTACAAAAATATACTCTTTACTTTACAACTATTTAAATAATAGCCATTTTTAAATGAATGGAATGGCTCATTTAAAAATTGACTTTAATTTACTTACAACATACATATATTTACACTATATTTCATAAGGAATACTCGATTAATTAAATATAAAATATACACACTTTCTCGAAAACTCATTAAAGTAGAATGCATTGTAGGCTCAAGAAACTCGCGGTTTGATTGATGTCATGATAGAAAATATTGTCATACTGAAAGATATACAAAGCAACGTACTTCTGCACACAAATCGAGGTAGGTCTTACAAGGGTTTCGAAAAATGTGGTCAATTTTATCCAATAAATTGTTTTCTTTTAGAAATTCAGAAAGAATTGGAAACTCGTACGTACACCATTACTCAGTTAGCTCATAGAATCTACAATAAACTAAGAGGTAGGTATGTCAAATTATTTGATTGTATGACCTTATTTACTCGATTTTCTCCAAAGCATCATTTAGTTCAATGAAAATATTCTGGAATAAGTACACGAAATTTTGTTAAATGAATAAATATTGTGATTTAAAAATATTATTTAAAAATATTATTAACACTTTGTATATTACAAACAATGACTATAATTTCGTGCTTAATTTTTACGAATTTTCATTGAATTAATGATGCAGAACCAATATCTGTAAGTGTAAATATGATTACCTTTAAGATTTTACGCTAGTTTCTTTAGATAATTTAGCTATTTTTCTTGGCTTTGGTGTACTACTAATTTCTGGTTCAAATAAATCAAGAGATGAAACACTTCTCACTTCTGAAGGACTTTTTGATGAGTCTGACATTCCACTACTACCAGACATTGCAGAATCTGTAGTTTGAGACTTTGTATCTCTTGGAGGGCTTTTCCAATCCTGAACACCTGGATATGTTAATGTCGATAATCTACGCAAAACTATTCTTGGTACATAATCAAATTGAACACCTTGTATTTTAATTGGAGTGCTCGCACCAGATTTTTGTTCCTTAGACTTAGACTTTTTAGTAGAAATATTAGCATTTACATCTTTCTTATTCAAGGAGCAATTGCTGGTTTCTTCTGGTCTATTTACTGATTCAGTCTCTTTATCCATATGGTTATCCATGGTTTCTTCTGGTCTATTTAGAGATGCAGTCTCTTCTTGCGTATTGTTATCCGTATTGTTATCTTCTGGTCTATTTAAAGATTCAGTCTCTTCATCCGTATTTTTATCCATGGCTTCTTCTGGTTGCTTTTCGTACATACTAAAAGTAGAATAACAATTATACAAATTGAATATGAAAGCTTATCAGTAGTAAAACAATATCAAAAATTAAAAATAAGTAAAATAAAATTAAAGAAAAACGCACCTAATATCATGATCGATTTCCTTTCTTAAATTTGGATGCTCTTCAAATATTTCTGCTTGTTGATCCTTATTAAAATCGGAGATAATTTTTAAGAAAAATTTTGAGAGATCTAATAGTAAAGGTGACTTGCAAAGCAAAAGAAAATCTCTGAGTCTTAATAAGGTTGGTAACATAACACTCAACTTAAATCTTTTCATTCCTTCTACAATGACATTTAAAGCATTGTTTAGTGGGTTTTCAACTGCAGTAGTATCATCTTGAAAATCATCTTCTTGAACTTTACTTCCAAATGAAGCATGCATTCGATCATTTGAAATTATATACAGAACATCTTTAAGCACGCTTGCACCTCCTTTCTGTTTTACATTAATGTATTTCTCGCATACACCTTCAAAAACTTCAGAATTTAACTTTGTTAAAATCTTGAGTTTACTTGGTGGGTCAAGATGTTCCAGCATGAAATCATAAATAATTCTTCGTTTTTCTTCATTTTTTTGACCTGTTAATAATAGTACGTCTTTTTCTTTCTTTTTTATTTTCCTATCATTAAATTTGTGTTTTGTCTGACAATTGTTGTAATGAAATATGCTTGGTACAAAAGACTGTGATATTAGAGACTTATTTTTCATCAACAATCTTTCCTTTATAAGGAAGATTGTTAGATCTCTTATTGTCTCATCACTGTCAGAAAGCATTGTCAAAATATGGTAAAAAAATGCACCTTTTACTTTTATGTAATCTTCCAATAATAGTTGAACAAATATTACAACTATAACTTCTCTCACCATTGCATTGGGATCTTTCATACTTATGCACATATCAGGTAAGTAAGGTTCTACTAAGGCAGTGAATCTAATGCAAAGATCTGCTAAAGCTTTCACAGCATTTATCCTTATAGCAGCTTGTGTTTCCGATGGACTACTCCGACACATTAACCGTCCCAAGATTGGCATCACTTGTTCAGCAAATTCTCTGTCCCTCATAGCTTGCTGCGACAATACAACTATACCAATAGCTTTGAATCTTTCAAGTTTACATACAGTTTTTGGAATCGAATCACAATCTAATAATATACTTTGTATAATACTTAAAGTAGATTCCAAAATAGGTTCAGTACAAGAAAGTGAAGCATGTCCCAAAACAGTCATAGCTTTTAAATACTCATCAATTTGGTCAGCATTAATTTCATTATTTTCTTCGGGTATCAGATTAATTTTAGCCTCTGAAAATCTTATTAAATCAGTCATATGAGAGTTCATTAAATCTTTTCCATTAGATGCATTTAAGCGTTTTGTGATTCCAGCTAGAATATCTATAGACATACCAATATTTTCAAGACTTATATTAAACTTGCTTAGACACTTGTAAAGATATTGGTAAACATTTTCTAAGAAATCTCTTCCCATACTTTGCCAAGTATGTCTTAACACTTCTAGTTTTAAGGTAGTAAGGAAATCATTACCTTCAAATATCTTTCTATAGTTTTCAAAATACTTCTTCATGTTAGTTAATTTTGTATTTTCTGCCAAAATTGATAGTAAGATCCATACTTCAGTATCGTGATCCGAATCAATATGTGTTTGTATTTTACTTATCAAGGCATTTGTTACAACTCCATCTTTTACCCAAAAATCACAGATTTTAGATAAATTTTTTCTCATCTTTTCTTTACTTACATGATTTATAATTTTCCATGGTAATAACTGGGTTTGATCATTTTGTTCATCAACAAAAAGTGATATTTTGTCTAAAACTAAATTCTGCATTGATTCCAACACTTTCTCTTGAACTTTTGTCTCCACATCGAATATCCGAGGTAAAACTGCTTTTATGAATTCATCTAGCACTTTTTCATTTAGTGGGTGACTTTGTAAAAGACTAGCTAATGCCAGAATAGCATCTTTTCTTACAGTCATTGCAGGATCTCTGCAGTGACGTCCAATGATAGGTGATACTTTTTCTAACAGTGGTGGGAAGTGAATGACTACATCCTTAAGTGCATGAAGTGCGCTGCGCCTCACTAAAGCACGCTCATCTTTTATTCTATCCAGCAGCATAGCACTGAAAGTGTTTGGACCGGGAAGGGGATTTGAATCTGACTCGACAGCATCTAAGAGCTCTTCATCAGAAGGAAACGCTTTATCTTCTTCTAACATATTCAAAAAATCTGTCAACATCATTTTATCATTGTTGATAATTGATTCAATTATCGACATAGCTTTTCCTCTTACCATACTTGATGAGTCAACACAACGACTGAAAGTAGTAGCAATCAGTATTTTTTTAGCTTTATCTCTATTTCTAATCTCATTTTCTGGTATGTTGTGATGCATTTCTGTAATTAGTTTTCCAATAACTTCTTGAGCAAATATTCTGCAGGGTATTTTGTTGTTAAAAGCAAATTTAATTATATTTTCTATTAAGTTAAGAAAAGTTTTTCCATGACATATGCTTATTAACTTTGAAACCGTTGTTGCTTGTTTTTGTCTAGGCTCTGATCTTTCTGGGCATTTTATTAATAAATGTTGAATTAATATTTGTACACCTAATTCTGCAGAATGCCCATGAACTCTTAACAGAGTTTTGCAGAAACAGATTATTGTATCCCAAACAATGTTAACTGCCTTTGCTGGTAAATCTAAATAGTTTGGAGTAAGATGAGGCATTAAATATTTCAAAATAAGTCGAATAATATCTTTTATATCTCCGTGCTGTGCAGCACAAAGATCCTGCAAAGCAACGTACGCATTGTAGGATAAAGAAGCTTTTGAAGCTTGGGTTGTTTTATTACTAGATCTTTGAAAAGGATTTATATCGGTTTCCAGTTTTGTTACTTCCACTAAACATATTACAGTTGACTCTAAAGAACTTACTTGATATTTCATATAAAACGTCCTTATCATAGTAATTAAATCGAACAGAACACTATTCAATCCTTTTATTAAAGTATTCTTCTCACTTTGTAACATTTCATCATTGTTGTCGTATCCGTACAAACTTTCTAAATCATTTGCCTTTGGAGGTTTCTTTGTCATTAAGTGTTCGCTCAACTTTAAAGTTTCAATCGCCCATTGGTACAAGTTGGGATGAAAGACATGAAAAGTACTGCTACCTGGAATGCTCAGTAAGGTGAAATATAAGCTGGCCGATGCTAAGCAGGCTTGTCGGGAATCCTCATCGGCCCCGGAAGCTAAACCAACTTTCATGAGATACCCTAGCACTGCGAGCAATCCTCTTATATTTATGTTCAACGCAGTCAGAGTTTGCCATGAAACCTCCACTCTTTCTTGATCGTTCGGCTCGTCCTTTCTCTCATTTTGATCTATCCACGTTCTCACGGCATTGCGAGTCTCCTTCAAAAATGATTCCATATCTTCACTGCCCAGAAGAATGGAGTACTCAACTGGGGCCTCGGGAAAAGATAGGAATTCCCTGTGCCAGACATCGTCGCTCCACTTTTCGTCCAAGGTATCTAACTTGAAATTGTCGAATATTTGCAGAGGATCCATTGTTGGCGCTTTTTTAAGTCATCTCGATCTCGATAAAAACATTTTGATCGCACGTTGCGACAAGTGACGACTTACTTTTCGTAAACATAACCTATTTTTTAGCAAGCTGAGCGTTACCTTTACAGGTATTGGAAAAGATAAACAACAAAGAAGATGGTGACGTCGCTAGTGAAAATGAAACAGCTGCAACTGACGGCTATAGTAGTATTTTTCGTTCCACGTTTGGCGACAGTGAATTTCAAAAATCATTCGGAATCAAAGTCAATTATCCAATTCACGATGAAATTCTCTTGACATGTATTTTGTTTTCATTTTTCACTTTGTTAAATTGATAATATTAATATTTTTCGTGATATTTTTGGTGATAGTAAATTAAAAAATCTTTTGAAATCAGTCATTGTCCATGTCTGATGTTTATATTTTTGATTTTTTTAAATGGACAGTATTAAATAAAAAATTATTTTTCAGAATTGGGAAAAGATGTGGCTAATGTTGAAGATATTACTCTCAATATGGCTCGAGAAGGAACGGCGTACAACAGGATTAAAATTTTACAGTATGCAACTATGTATCAACTGTACTCGGAAACTATGCAAGATTATAATGAAAATTTATTAAAGTATTATGACAAGTGTTCTTCTTTGTTACATCAACAAAGAAAGTTATGTAAGACATTATCTTTTAGTTGGTCTTTCATTGAAAATTTCATTGTTTTTAATTAATTAAATAATTAATTAAATGCTTTTAAGTAAGAAGACAAATAACAAGTGAGGAATTAGATGACATGCTCGACTCTCCTGAAACAACTAGTCTTTTTGTTGACAATGTAAGTATGCTAAAAATTTTGTTAAGATTTCTGATAATAAAATATAATGTTATAGATTTTAGTGGAGACCAAAATAGCTCAACAACAATTATCAGATCTTGAAACAAGACACAATGAATTGCAAAAATTGGAAAAATCGATTACTGAAGTTAAAGACATTTTTCTTGAAATGGCACTTCTAGTGGAACAACAAGTATGAATTTGTAAGATTATTATAGATTACATTACTAGATGAAAGCAATTAATCGTTACATATTTTAGGGTGAACAAATAAATTGTGTAGAATATTTTGCAAGTAAAGCTACTGACGATGTTGACAGTGGACGCGAGCGCCTAGCTAAAGCAAGAGAGAAAAAACATCGGCAAAAAATGGTAATTTTTTAAATCATCATTTTTAAAAACGATAATCATTTTTTTAATCTAAAATTTCACATAAAATACTGTTCTTTCAGAGGAAGATGAAAATAGCCTTAGTCATATGTATCATAATTATAATTATTTTTTTAATGGTAATTTGTTCGTAAAGATTTATTTGTATAAAAATATTATGAAAATAGATTTTTTAATTACACTATAGACAAGTATAAAAAATTAAATACATTTTTATAAAAGAATTGTCATGTCAATTAAATAATTCTTTTTTCCCTTCAATTTGTTACTTATCTAAATGGTGTGAGATATATACATATAATTTTTTCTTACACATTATGCTTGCTCAGAAATTTTCTTAACATAATTTTTAAAAAACATCACTACACCTTTGGCACTTGGTCTTGTTTTGAAATCTTCATCTGTACAAGCATAAAATATTTCAAGCACTTTTTCATACTCTGGACCAAGTTCTATAGCAGGTAAAGGAGGCCTAGTCCCTAAAGTTGTTAAAACAGAAGAAATTGATTTTGAATAAATTTAAATAACTTTATAATTTTATATAAGTAAAATATTAAATACCATATTTACTATTAGATGGGTCTTTCAAACTTAAAAGAAAACTGTCTTCCAGTTCCTCTGAGTTAGGATCATTATTTTCTTTGCTAATATCGCAGGTGTCACTAGAATCACATTCTAGCATTGAACTATCTGTTGATACATCCATGGATACATCAGATGATTCAACATGCGGTGGTGACAAAGCTATCATTTCATAAAGTATAAGACCATAAGCCCACATGTCTGCTTTATTGGTGACCGGACCATCTTCTGTTAATCATATTTTATATTTTAAATAAATATTACAAAAAAGTTGGCAGCGGTGGGATTCGAACCCACGCCTCCGAAGAGACTGGTGCCTTAAACCAGCGCCTTAGACCGCTCGGCCACGCTACCACATATATATATTTCTGATTATTGACTTTATATAGGTTTATGACATAAGAGGTAAACTTTAAGCTGTTGCTATGCAGACTTATCTAATCTTGTCTGATAAAATACAAACTGAGACTCAGTAGACAGTGATGAATTTCAGTTAACTCTCAAAAAATCCTCAAATGGGCAAATATGTGCAAATATTCAAGATAACTTTTTTTTTTCTTACCATTAATAATTTCTGGAGCACTCCAACATTGGGTACCAATGTACATAAATTCTCCTGTAGATGTATCCATTTCAAGAGCTTTTGTTAAAGGTACAGAAACACCAAAATCACATATTTTCACAATACTGTGATCATTAGAAATTAAAACATTGTAACTTTTCATATCTCCGTGAAGTATGTAAGCTGTATGGTGTAAGTATTCTAGGCCTTTAGCAATTTCATAGCCAATTCTCAATATTTCATTTGCTGAAAATTGTTGTTCACATTCCTCGACCCTTTTCTCAATTAAATCTCCTAAAATAACAAGACAAAATTTTAAATATGAATACTATTGGATAATAAATTTTACAAAGCATAAATAATTAATCACCTAATGATATATCTAATTTTTCCATAGCAAGGCACGGATCGCCTTCTGAAGCAAAAGTAAGAGCTCTGAATCCAACAATATTTGGATGTTTAAGTTTACGAAGAATCTCTGCTTCCAATTTGATTCTTGAATTATATTTTGGATCCTTTGAAACTTGCCTATTACGTTTTTTTATAGCCCATGGTGATCGAATAAAACCAACTTTAGGAGATCTTTCCAATGTGAATACATTTACACCTATGAAAGTAAATGTAAAAATAGTGGAAGTAAATAAAAGTAATGAAAAACTAATTTTTTAGTTAATGCAAAAATGTGAAATTAAAATTCTTACCACAGCCATAACCTATTTGCTTCAAAAATGGAGAAGGTGGAATTTTTATGGGAGTATTGAATTCCGAATTAGCTGCTACCCGGCTTCTAGTCCTTTTAGCCGTAGGAGTAACAAATTCTGCCATTTTTGTGTAATTGTTGTAATATTTCCAGCGATCAGTCGCTTTTGAAGTTTTACTGACAGAGTAAACAAAAACAACCGTTTGGCAATTTTCGAATATCCAAAACGACGCCAAATTCTCCCCTCTCACACTCCCTCCTTTTGTAATCAGTTGTACCAACTTTACTAATAAAAAAATACTATTAAATGAATTAATCATCTGCACAATTAAAAATAAGGATTTTTATCATTCTTAAATTAATGCAAAAATGATGTAACATTGCAAATAAAATTTTGTTTTGTTTTTATATATATTTATATTTATATTTCTTTACAGGATTCATTTATGAAATTTTTTTTTGTAACTTAGCCAATCATAGTGCATGCAAATAAAAACAAATATTTTGATTGGTTGATTGCTTCCAATTTTAAATAGATAGAAAACTTAAAATTTAAAGTTTATTTAATTACACAAAGAATTATTTATTTAGCTTTTAAATAACTAATTTTAAATTTAATTTACTTTTATATTTAAAGACTTACAGAGGATAGTGTAAATCAAGGACAAGAAAATGAGGATTTAATAAATAATGAGCACTTAATTTTTTATAAAAAAAATAAAATTTATTTTGCGAGTATTATAATACAGAACCAGTTTCATCATCTGTCTATATTACAACCAAAATTTGATAATTTTACAGAAAGTTGATTAAACTGGATACGAGACTTGTTGAGTCGATCTCCAACAATCTCATGTGGCAACCAAAAGTTAAATTCAACTCGAAAGTACCAAATGAATTTGAGAAGACTGAATCAATAAGCCTCGACATGAAAACAATCTAGTCTTAACAATCACTTTAGTATACGTCGAGGAACTACTTTAGTAAGAAAAAAAAAAATTATCAGTCTTTGGAATATGTGCTGCAGTAAATTGTAAACTAGGTTGCCCTTTGCTCCAAGCAGCCATGGCTGTTGTCTTGGCTCTTAATCCACCTCCTCCACTGTTGGTCCTGCGTTACTGTCGCTGGCCTGCCTATACTGATTGCCGCAATCCTGGGCTCCAGCACCTCCCGAGTGGATCTTGGCCATAATGGGCGAGCACTGCCTCTGCAGCTCCTCCAGCTTCTGCTTGTACTCGTCCTTCTCGGCGAGGGTGTTGTTGTCGAGCCAGCGGATGGTCTCGTCGCACAGGCTGTTGACGCGGTCCCTGTCGGACTGCTGCAGCTTGTCCCCGCTGTCCTGGACCGCCTGCTTCACCGAGAACACGTAGCTCTCGATCTGGTTGCGCGCCGTGACCTTCTCGCGCTGCTGCTGGTCCTGCTCGCGGTAACGCTCGGCGTCCGACAGCATGCGGTCGATCTCCTCGCGGGACAGCCGGCCCTTGTCGTTGGTGATGCGGATGTTGTTGCTGCGCCCGCTGGCCGTGTCCTTGGCGGTGACGTGGAGGATGCCGTTGGCGTCCATGTCGAATGTGACGTCGATCTTGGGCACGCCGCGGGGCGCCGGGGCGATGCCGCTGAGCTCGAAGCGGCCGAGCAGGTTGTTGTCCTTGGTCATGGCGCGCTCGCCCTCGTACACCTGGATGGTGACGGCGGGCTGGTTGTCGGCGTAGGTGGTGAACGTCTGCGACTGCTTGCAGGGGATGCGGGCGTTGCGCTCAACAATGTTGGTCATGACGCCGCCGGCGGTCTCGATGCCCAGGGACAGTGGCGCGACGTCGACGAGTAGCACGTCCTGGAGGGTGGAGCTCTTGTCGCCCTCGCCGGTGAGGATGGCCGCCTGGACGGCGGCGCCGTAGGCGACGGCCTCGTCGGGATTGATGGACAGGTTGAGCTGCTTGCCGTTGAAGAAGTTCTGCAGCATCGACTGGATCTTGGGGATGCGGGTGGAGCCGCCAACGAGGACGACGTCGTGGATGGAGCGCTTGTCGAGCTTGGCGTCGGTCAGGGCCTTCTCCACGGGATCGAGGGTGGAGCGGAAGAGGTCGGCGCAGAGCTCCTCGAAGCGGGCCCTCGAGATCTTCGTGTAAAAGTCGACGCCGTCGAAGAGCGCGTCAATCTCGATGGAGGCCTCGGTGCTGGACGACAAGGTGCGCTTGGCGCGCTCGGCCGCGGTCCTGAGCCGCCTGAGGGCCCGCGGGTTCGATTTCAGGTTCTTCTTGTACTTGCGCTCGAACTCCTTGCAGAAGTGATCGACGAGGCGGGAGTCGAAATCTTCACCGCCGAGGTGGGTGTCGCCCGCCGTGGACTTGACCTCGAAGAGCGACCCCTCGTCGATGGTGAGGATGGACACGTCGAAGGTGCCGCCGCCAAGATCGAAGATCAGCACGTTCTTCTCGCCCTTGAGGTTCTTGTCGAGGCCGTAGGCGAGGGCCGCGGCGGTCGGCTCGTTGATGATCCTGAGGACGTTCAGACCGGCAATCGCACCGGCGTCTTTGGTGGCCTGACGTTGCGAATCGTTGAAGTACGCAGGTACCGTGATCACCGCATCCTTCACCTTCTGCCCGAGATAAGCCGCGGCTATTTCCTTCATCTTCGTCAGGACCATCGAGCTTATCTCCTCCGGATTGAATCTCTTCTTCTCGCCACGATATTCAACCTCGATCTTTGGCTTGCCACCCTCGTTGACGACCTTGAACGGCCAGTGTTTCAAATCGCCCTGGATCTTTGGGTCGTCGAACCTATAAAATTGCAAAAGAAATTACATTCAGATTTTGCAATTTGAGGCATTGCATAATAATCAAAAGTATATTGTTTAAATACAAAAATAAAATTTACACTTTCTGGTA
>JAXIUT010000009.1:2036129-2051285 GCA_035586675.1 Eurytoma californica | reverse complement strand
GTTTTAAATTTCAGTTACGTGCTTAATATTTGCTTCCATATATTACATTAAATTTCATGATTTTTTTTACAGTGTAACGTTCTAGCATGTTTTAGACATGCAACTATTATTTTTTAATTTGTAATAAACATTTAAATTTTTAAGATGTAGATCTTTTACAAAATAATATGTAGTGATTGATAAGCACTCTGAAGTAAATAAATATCAGATGCAATTTTACCATATTTAAAAAAAACTGACAATTACCTTTCTTTTGAGTCCTATTAGACTTAGAACACGATTGTTTCCTTTGAAACGTTTAAAACAAATTAATAAACGATAGCTCGTTGTCTAAAACCTGTGATGTCAAAGCCGGCATCCTGCTAGTACGTAGGCCCGCAAAAATCTCTATTGATTAGCCTACGTACTTTCCTTCATAAAACTTTGCAAAAACCATAATTTTTCGCACACTCAACACTCCAATTTTATTTCCAGACATAACCGACAAAATTCCGTCGTAAAGATGGACTGGTCACCTTGGGCCCTGCTGCTGCTGTTCTGCAGTTTAGCGAGCGGACAGTCGTAAGTACCCCGTCCCGTCTGCAATTATCCGCGCCTCCTCCGAGTTCAACGGCGTTTAATCAGCGACAAAACCGCACGTTTGTGCACGGGCCATTGGCCGCCGCATCCTTTTGCAGGTACTACTCGATCGTGGCGCCGCGAGTCGTCCGGCCCAACTCGGACTACCACGTAGCGGTGAGCATAGCCGGCTACTCCGAGCCCACGACGACGTTCGTCGAGCTCGCCGGTGAGCTGGACGGCGGCGGCTCCGTCGCCATCTCCGACACCATCGTCGTCGAGCCCTACGCTACCCGCGTGGTCCGCCTCGAGGTAAGCCGTGCAAAAAGTACCGACGCCGATTTTACGACTCTGAGCTTCGAAATAAAAATCGGCAAAATTACTATGAAGGCTCGCAACTGCCGGTGGTGCACTGTATACTTACGGATAGCTACGTTTCATTGTTGGGCAATGAAATTTTTACGTTTGCTTAGGGGCTATGAAATGTGTAAGAATCCGTTCACGAAAGAACAATTGAATGTTTATCTTAAAAAAAAAAGTAGTAATAAATGAAATTAAAAATGATGTAATAAATCATTCTAGATACCGGTAAGAAACTAAAGTAAATTCCTTGTAAATATAAGTAAGAACGAAAGAACTGTTTTTTAATTTTATGCGAGTAATTCGTGTAATTAATGTAAAAGTATAATTTCGCCGGTTCGGAGTCAGTCAGGTGCAGCGAAGAATGCAGACTCGTTTTTACATAACCATAAGCGACAATGGAAGAAACGAAAGGCTGGCACATTTCCTTTGAAGAAGCCGGAAGGTCAACTATGTGGGAAATCTCGAAGAAAGCGCAGAGATCCTCGCTCCGCTTGACCCACATCCCAGCTGCATGCATCAATGGCGCCTTGTATATCTGTATACAGCGTAGGAAATGCGCCTGCATCGCGCTGCGTCGTTGATGGGAGTCATTCTAATTTTTCTCCGCTGGCGCTTTTAATTAAGAAGTCTTTTCGCTCGTTTCGCACGCGGAGTATTGATGACTTTTTTTTATAAGCGCGAAAGTTTAAATACCGTGCCGGCACGCTCATTGTTGTCGGACTAAAACGAGAGGACTTCTGTCAACCTTGCCGGGTTTCACGACACAATAGCTTTGAATGGCAGAAGGATAAATGCATAATTTGCGGCCTACAAAACTCGTGATCTAAAATAACGAGGGTATTTTACTTTTTGTTACGAAAGTTACTCGAGACGATTTATTTTGTCTACTCGCGCGATAACGAGTTTGTTATTTTTCCGTCTGTTTTAAGATGTATTTTTCTTAAATTTATCGATTGAGTCATTCTTTGAATGTAGAGAAATTATAAATAGGTACACTTTACTTATGCACATAGTATATAAATGATATCCGTTACATAAATTTAATCGACTCGGTAAAAAAAATTGGCTTAATTTAGATTTTGTTTTGTAACTACATTCTTCAATTATGTACTTACGCTAACAAGTTTAATTACTCTATTAAAAAAGTACAATCTCACGCGAGTAAACCAAACGCTTCAAATACTAACCATGTGAATTTTATTTTATTTGTATAACAAAAAAAACTCTCTATCTCCGATAAAAAAAAATAAACGGCCCAACGATAAATCAAGCCGCGTCATAAATCATCAAAACCACGAACGTAACGATCAATAATTCCGTAACTAAAGTGCATCAATGCGGCGGTTCTTTCGCCACGGGCGCGCGTTTCGTAACTCCCCGCGAGCCGATCATCATGTAAAACCCCGCGATCGTCGCGGGCAGCGCGAATCGATCGCCGGCCGCACAATGTAAAACTCGCGTCGCCGTTACGCACCGTTATATCTCTTTCTGCGGCGCGGCGACAAAGTCATCGCTATGCGCGCGCGCTATTCGAAACAAAACGTCGCCGCGGCGAAGAGGAAACACGGTTTTCCCCCGGGCGCGGATTATCTGCGCGATCCGCGCGGCGATGGGCCCGTTGCGCAATTCGTCAAACAACTGCTGGCCTGACGTGCATCCGTTGCTTTTCGTTCGGACGAATACAGCGAGCGAAAAGTTGCACGAGCGTGCGTGCGCATAATGCGCCGATCGCCGCGCGTAGATTCAGCAAGTTTTCTTTATATGGCCTGCGGGATGAAAAGATTAATTTAGTCTAGCTCTATTTGTTATTTTTCATATTTTTCGCTGAATAAACATTTGTACCAGATGCTTAGCGAATTAAAAGATTGATTTTTTTTGTATATTGTATTTTAAATTTGTTGTGACTTGTACCTGGATTATGTATGAAATTGCGATATGACTGGCTGTGATAATCACGTTATCTACACTTATTACGTTTAATTGTATTTTTTTTATACAAAACAAGGAAGGCCTATTCTATTCTATTCTATTTTTATAATCACTTTGATATTTGAATGAAAGCTGTCGATATGTTTAAAGCTTTCCCTCTAAAGTTGACTTAATGAAGAACTCGCAAAACTGGAGCTGAACTAAATCGTGAAGATCCTTTTACTCATTTTTAATGAAATTTCATTAATTAAACTTTAGAGAGAATAGAATAGAATAGCATAGAATATAATAGTTTTTTATTGCAAGTTGCAATATTTACAAAGACTGAAAAAAATATTGTTAAAAACTTGTTTTAAGTGTTAAATATGTAATGAAGTGATATCACAGTTATTTCTTAAAACAAATTAATACTGAAAAAGAAGTCAATATTTATCAAAGTAATATTACAGTGAGTAGAATGGATTTAAAATGGCTGCTGGGCAATTTATAAACAAAATTATTCACGTCGAATTGATAACATCAATACAATAAAATGTCAAGATATTAAGATCACTCTGACTCATTATCAAACATGCATCAGTAAAATTTTTTTTGTTAAGTTAATACTCAAACGCACGAGTCCTCCAAAACCTGTTTAAAAATGTCGTAACGCGAAGAAAGGAGAGTTGCTCAGCGTTCAAGAGATGCATCTCCCAATTTTGTATGCGCCTCGCGCGCAGCTCCGAATTATGTATATATACGTTTTACTCACGCACGTGACGTTTTACAGGTGGGCGACACCGGACCGGGCAAGTACCGACTCCTGGCGCGCGGCGTCTCCGGCTACTTGTTCGTCAATTCGACGGAGCTCGAGTACGCCCACAAGAGCTACTCGGTGTTCGTGCAGACGGACCGCTCGGTGTACAAGCCCGGCAGCAAGATCCAGTTCAGATGCGTCGTGCTCGACTCCAGGCTGAGGCCCGCCGCCAATCAACAGCTCGAGGTCTACATCACGGTAGGTGCACCGCTGACCCGCTTATCGCTCTCGCGAACTTTCGCGGCCTTTGCTTTCATTCGAAACATTTCGTATTACATTTTGTTACTTTAATCGCGATGTTTAATTAGTGGAATAATAATGTTGCTGCTGAACAATCATTCGAAACGATTGTACTGCGAGGATGCGGATGACATTTTAATTTAAAAAAAAATTACAGATTGAGAAGGACAGCATTGTGTAATAGAAACTGCATACTTTACGGAGAAGAGGTGTGTTGAAAGTCGCGCTATAGTGTAACTTTAGCCAGCTTGAATTCCACAAAAAATAATGTCACCTTGCAGAAGAAGAATTTTGCAATATCTCGATAAAAAAAAATTAATCAATTTTTCATCTCATTAAATTGTGCATATTGTTATTTAATCATTCATTAACATTTGTAAATTAAACCTACAAAATGTAAAATATTTTATTATTATTTAATCGCGATGTAGGATGGTCAAGGTAACAGGATCAAACAATGGGACAGGCCGAGGCTGCACCAGGGAATATTCAACGGCGAGTTGGAGCTGTCGCAGTCGCCGGTGCTGGGCGACTGGGAGATCGTCGCCAACGTCGGCAATCAGACGTTCAAAAAGGGCGTGCAAGTCGCCGAATACGTGCTGCCCAAGTTCGAGGTGACCATCGACTCGCCCGCTCACGCAACCTTCAAAGAAGGAAAAATCACGGTCGTCGTTCACGCCAAGTATGCCATCGATTTTTTTTTTCTCCTGCAATTCTCCGGAATCGATTTGCACGCCGCATTAGCGAATTAATAGAATTGTGTTTTTATTCTCAATCTATTTGTTTCGGTATAAAAAAAAGTACATTGTTCAAAATCTGTTTAATTTAAACACACCTGAAAGAGAATTCAATTTTTTTAAGCTCACGTCATTTGTATAATTTCATTTGTATATACGTGAATAATTTAAGTAAAGAAAATAAATGTGGTATATATAGTTTTTCTAGGTTGCAATAAAACTCACGTAAAATTTTACATGATTTTTGCACTTCTTTGTCAATCAATTTTACTTAAATCAAAAGATTTTGAATCATGTACTTAACGCGACGTATACTTAATAAAACGTAATTTGTGCTTTTTTTTATTCAAAGCAGAAAGTTTTGAACCTTATGTACTAAGACTACTACTAAATAACATTTTTTATCGTTCAACATATAAATGGTTATTACCCATTTCCGTATTTTAGAAGACGATGAATTATTGAAAAAGTGAAAGTTCCACTCTCAGAGCAATCGCTCAGCGCGAAACGCTTTAAAGACCCAGGCGAAATTAGCCGGGGGTCTCACGTCGGAAACGGTCGATTGAGTTTCACCGAGCATCTCCTTTTCCGACAGGTACACTTACGGCAAGCCGGTAAAGGGCGAAGCGACGATTACCGCCTACCCGGACATCTACTCGTCGGTGGTGCAGCCGATCTACCAGTCGCCCATCCGGAAGGTAGTGAAGATCGAGGGAAAGGCCAGCGTGGACTTCGACATCGTCAACGATCTTAGGTAATGGTAATGACCGTGCGCGCGCGTGCGGTTGATTTTCTATTGCCGGGAAAACCGCGCCGCACACCGCGGCGGCTGCGATTTCTGCGGTCGCCGCGCGGTCTTTTTTTCTTTCTTTTACTCGGAGGTGCACGCTGCGGCACCCGACAGTCCGTTAACCCTTGACTGTCGCGGCCGCGGTTACCGTTTCCGTCCTTTATGCGTGCTAAGCTATTATAAGGAAATTGCATTTTTTTTTTTCGAGATGCAACGATCATTAACTTTTTTTTACTTATTCGCCGCATTTCTATTATATTAAAATTTTGTCTCCTTTTTAACGCGAAAAATAAAATGTAGTTGACAATTAATCAATTAAAATTAGAACATACGTCTACTAATGTAAGTCCCATCACATTGAATGTTACCGTTGTATTTTTTGTAAATTAATTATACAAAAAAAAATTCATTGTACAAGGTGTTAATTGAAAGATCCTTTCTCGCAATAGGGTTACGGAAGACGACTTTAAAAGACCGGTCGTGATCGAGGTGGCGGTGGAGGAAGCCGTCACGGGAAGAAGGCAGAATAACTCCATGCAAGTAACCCTTCATAAACACAAGTACACCATGGAGCTACTGAGAACGGCCGAGTATTACAAGCCCGGCTTGAAGTACACAGCCATTGTGAGTATTCATTTTTTCCCTTGCGCATTAAATTTCATGTTAGGTACCTGTTTAGGCGCTGCGGTACCTTCCGTGTATACTATCCGCTATAAGGCGATCTAAAATTATGCGCGCACTTATTACAATTAACTTAATTGTCATCATTAAACTTCAAGTCGAAATAGTTGAATATTTTTATAAAAATTATTGTATATTTAATGAAATATTTTATTGCAGATGAAAATTGCTTACCACGATGGGTCACCGGTAATCGACAACAAGAATCCTGTTCATATATCATATGGTTATACGTACGACCAAGACAACTTGTCCAACATCACAAAAATGCTTGACAAAAATGGTATGATAGAGCTGGAGTTCTACCCACCATTGACGGTGCCGGACAATATTTACCGTCCTCTCAGGATAGAGGTAGCAAGCGTGACTCATTTAGTGTAACTTTAAAAAACGTTTAGATTATAATAACACATTTGCTTATTTTTTTTTCTTTCAAAAGGCACAATATCTCAATCTACACGAGTGGTTCCCGTCTACAAACCCGGCTACATCAAGGAGCGAAAGTTACATTCAAGCCATGCTTCGCACTGAAAATCCTAAGGTATATTAAATAATTACCATAGAATAAAAATATTTTTATTTTTTATAATGTACTTCATTTTTGTAAAGGTCAATGAATATATTGAAATCGAAGTGAATTCTACGAATCCGTTGCAATATCTTAGTTACCAAATTCTTGGACGTGGAGATGTTTTAAATGCTGCCTCCATTCAAGTTCCCGATCGACCCACGGCAACATTCCAGTAATTGATACACATTTATCTTTTTACAATCATATTTTTTTTTAATTTTCCATTAATAAGCTGTTTAAATTCGACAGATTTTTAGCTACTTACGTAATGGCTCCCGTGGCCCACGTATTGGTTTACTATATTAAAGACGATGGGGAAGTAGTTGCAGATACATTGGACGTAGAATTAGATGGAACTCTGCAAAATTTCGTAAGTAGTTCTGTTATATTTTATTAAATCAATTTAATAATTTACTCACAAAAATAATTTTATTGTGAAGGTCGATATCAAAACTGTACCGGATGAAGTCGGGCCTGGAGATAACGTGGATTTGACTATTACAGCAAAGCCGAATTCCTACGTTGGTCTCCTGGGTGTCGATCAAAGATCTCTTCTGTTAAAATCGGGCAATGACATTTCGCACGTGAGAATTTAATTTTTTTTATATTATGTTTAATTAATTAAATTTTAAGAACATTCTCAATAAATTACACAACTATATCAGGAACAAGTGCGTAAAGAACTGATGTCTTACGATGCAAACGATGCAGCAGCCTTTTACGCAGACGACGACATTGCGCACTCGTGGATCAGACCTGGTTCTGCGAGCGCCGAAGAAGTGTTCCGTGTAAGTACTTTGAAAAATTGGAAAAAAAGAATAATTTTTAAAACATAGCCAGTTACATGAAAGTTAAAACAAACATTTTTCTTATAGAAAACTGGAACTGTCGTTCTTACAAATGCTTACGTTCATGAGAATCCGCAACTGGGTATGTAAACAAAAGTCAAATGCTTGTGCATTTTTTAATATTAGATTACTAATGCAGCAAAACACATCAAGCTCATTCATGCTAAGATCATCATTTACTTATCATATTCATCATTTCTTTCCAAACTTTATTAATTTTATTTGCACTCGAAAAAGCGTAATGTTTCGAAAGATGGAGGGATCGAGGTAAAAGATTTCTTCATTGAAAATTTCACATCGATCATTTCAATAACAATATTTTAATGTTCCTTAAATAAAACCAATTAATTAATCATTTAAAAAAACATAATCGAATAACATTTATGAAACACTAAAATCAAAGGAAAGTGAGAGCCTCGGTGATGGGGTTAAATTTCATGATTGGATCTTTTACCTTTATGATATCTATGAGGCAATTCGAAATATCTATAATTATTTGTTGTTATTTCTAAATTTTGCAACATCATTTTGTATCTTCTCTTTTGTATAGAAGTGAATGCACGTTAAACTATTTTTATAAAATATTTTGTCATTGTGTTTGTGGACTGTCACCAATGTTTTGTACAACAACTAAAAATTGAGTTTAAATTCTCAATTTTTTTGAAGAAAATAAAAAGCACTCTTCGACGCTTCAAATACCCCTAAAGTGCTTATGTATTGTGTATGCTTAGTATTCTACCGAAATAGTATGGATTCAGTGATCTTTCCCATGGCCGCAAGCGCAGCTGGAAGACCGTCCACGTTTTCCTCAGGAGACCTCAAAGTTCGCAAGAATTTCCCCGAAACTTGGATATGGCACGCGCTCGACATTGGGTAAATTATTAATCTAAAATTCCTTCTGTCCGTATCACAGCTTTCCTTCGTACATTCTTCGAATTCGTAAAAAATCATCATTTCTATCTTATCAATGTTTTTATTCATATTCACGCTGACCATGGGCTTGTGGCAAAGGTGGTAAATATATGTAATTCTAACAGGTTGGGGTGATAACAATCGGTTTATTAGGGTTTTGTGTAAATATTAAACTCATTAATTCATTTAACATCTACAGTATTAATTTATTACGGTGCTAACAAGGTTGCGCATTTAAAGTAGTTCAAGGAAATTAAATCGAATTCAAGGTAAACGCCATTTTTTTGCCAAAGTCGTACGAAGAAATGATCGCTCGTCACATTTGGCAAACAAATGAGAAATCAGTCGACCGGTCAAAATGACTTGTGTCCAAAAAAGAAATGTACATAAATAAAGTATCGGTGGCGTTGTACGAGGTGTATAAGGAGTGGAGTTGTGGTCGTTGCAGTGAATCCGAGCGACGATAGGGTAAGGAATCCGACGCACGACCTCTCGACGCTGCGTCCGGACATCGGGCCACCAGTTAAGCACAAATTCGCCACGAGGCCGGCATGGGCCGGTCGCTACGCCTTCTCTTACGTGCCGCTAGTACCCTGGAAGCCCCGTGTTTTCCTTATGCATGACATCTCAGACACTTGGCTTTTTTCGAACATGTCCTCAGGGTATTTACGCATTTATATTCTATTCTTTTTGCATTTTTTTTATCTTTCGTGTTACGTGTGTGCCTTTCTGATTCGGTGTTTGCTTCCAACACTTTTTCTATTGTGTGTCCTTTCACATTTTTGTACTTCAAAATTTTGATCGATTATCCATGATGAATTAAACTGTAAAAGATAAATGATTCTCGAGTGAAATTGATGGATAGTTTTTCAAAATTTTTTAAGTTTGTGTACCTTTTATTTTACATTTTCACGCACGTACAACCAGTGCTTACAATGCACGTTTGGTCATGCTCTACAACTTATTTCATTATATTTTTTTGTAAATAATTAAAAACTTGAAAGATGAATTTTCCGGATTTGTCAAAATCTATCACA
The DNA here is from genome assembly GCA_035586675.1 of Eurytoma californica. NCBI lineage: Eukaryota > Metazoa > Arthropoda > Insecta > Hymenoptera > Eurytomidae > Eurytoma > Eurytoma californica. The sequence goes on along the minus strand of JAXIUT010000009.1, from coordinate 2,041,823 downwards.
ATATTTTTCAACTTTAATTTATCATATGAACAGTGCTTTTTTATGACAAACTGTACAGTGTACTTCCTCCATTTTTCAATGTCTGATTTCAAAATTGTAACTCTATTTTCTTATTAATAATTAAGTAAACTTAAATAGGTATGAAGGAAAAACTGTGATTCGAAGAACCGTACCGGACAGCATTACATCTTGGGTCTTAACCGGTTTTTCGGTAGACCCCACTTATGGATTAGGCCTCATAGAAGCGCCCAGAAAGGTGGGTATCTCAAATTGTTATCTCTTATTTTTATTTGTATACTGTATAGCATCAAACTAAATTAGTTATTGATTGTAAATTTCAGTTGAAGGTTTTTAAACCTTTCTTCTTATCGCTTAATCTGCCCTACTCCGTAATTCGCGGGGAAATTGTAGCGATACCCATCGTTGTTTTCAATTACATGAACAAAGATTTGAACGTTGAAGTAGTGCTGGAAAATAATGGAGATTTCGAGTTTGCCGAGGTGTCCAACGAAGTACACGACGTCAAACGTACGTAAAATAATTAATTTTCAAGAACTTACAAATTAATTAATATTAATTAAGTTATAGTATTATTTACTGTAAATTTTATTCAACGCAGGTTTAGAACTGTATCGAACGAAGAAAATCTTAGTTCCGTCTAATTCAGCGCAAAGTGTCTCCTTCATGATTGTTCCACTAAAAGTGAATCATATTACAATCAAGGCTAAAGCTACCAGTGTGATGGCAGGTGATGCTGTCGAATTTCCTCTTCTTGTTAAGGTAAAGATTGTCTTTAGTTGATAAATATTTGAAACTTTAATAATGTGAACGTGAGATGATTTCTTGTCTTTTTTATAGGCCGAGGGAGAAACTCAATACAGAAACAAAGTTGTTTTCGTTGATTTAAGAGAAGACGATGCTATGAGAACAAACGTTACGGTTGACATTCCGAATCACTTTGTTGCTGATTCTGAGTATGTTGAAGTTTCTGCCGTAGGTAAGGGAAACACTTATTTTAATTCTTTCGACATATTATATCTAATATAAGTAACATTCATCAATTTAATTTTGTAATTCATTTTTATAGGTGATATTTTGGGGCCAAGTATTCCGAATCTTTCGAAATTGATAAAAATGCCATTCGGATGTGGTGAGCAAAATATGCTCAACTTCGTGCCAAATATTGTGATTTTAGATTATCTAAGGGTACGAATATTAGATTACTTTATCACGTTGCCTTTTTTCATTTTATAAAATCTAAATTTTATTTGATTTCCAGAACACAAATCAATTGTACCAAGCGATCGAAAGCAAAGCATTAAGATACCTGGAAATTGGATACCAGCAGGAATTAACGTACAGACACCCTGACGGTTCCTTCAGTGCTTTTGGAAAATCCGACGCAAGTGGCAGCACGTGGTCAGTAAAAAAGAGTCTGCAAAAGAAACGTCCTTTTCGCCAAGTCTGCGCGTTGCATTAACATAATTTTTCCGACAGGCTGACTGCGTTCGTGGCGAAATCGTTCAAGCAGGCGGAGAAATACATCACGGTGGACGAAAAAATCGTGTCGGAGGCGCTGGCTTGGCTGGCCGAAAAACAAGCCGCTAACGGAAGTTTTCCGGAAGTTGGAACTGTCAGTCACCGTGATATGCAAGGCGGCGCTGCTAAGGGTCTCGCTCTAACGGCTTACGTTCTTAGCGCTTTTCTAGAAGTCGAGGTACGCCTCGCGAATACGCAACCGTTACCCATAATAGTTTTAGCTTGTGCGTTGAATTTTTCCTCAATTACGCTGCCACTACGGTGTTGCAGCGATTAAAAGGAATTTTAATGATTTTCTTTTAACTGACTTACTTTAATTGGAGATAAAAGTTTCATAAGAATCACTTTATACGATAGGAGTTTCTAGTGTATATCAAATAACAATTAACTTGATTGTTCAACGTATTAAATAATCAATTAATTGCGATAAAAAACAACAAATTTATAATTTTATATTTGTATTCACACGTACTAATTAACGTGTAAATTTAATTTTTTTAACGGTGCAGTCCGTCGAGGGTCGCTACAGGAATGTCATCTACAATGGTGTGGATTATATTGTGCGCAACATGCGCGGCCTGGATGACAATTACGCCCTCAGCATCTGCACATATGTGCTTAGCTTGGCTCGCAACCAAAACGAGGACGAGGCATTCCGACAACTCGAAGCGCGAGCGACCAACAAGAACGAGATGAAGTGGTGGAGCAAGCCGGTTCCCGAGGACGACAAGAACCCTTGGTATTCGCTTTCGCGCACCGTCGACGTCGAGATGACCTCCTACGCTCTACTGGTCTATCTCAGGCGCAACATGCTTTCCGACGCAGCTGCTATCATGAAGTGGCTCGTCAAGCAGCGCAACGTCGAGGGAGGTTTCGCTTCCACTCAAGTGAGTTGCAATTTCTTACTTAGTGTTTTGGTTAAGGCCTTTTTTAACTGATAATTTTGTGTGCTAATTGCGAAATTAATTGATCATTAGGACACGGTGGTTGGACTTTACGCTCTGGCGAAGTTGGGCGAGAAACTGAAAGCGAACGTTTACGATGTACAAATAAAAGTGACGACGGATGCTGGGGAGCAGAAGGAAATTAATATTAATTCGAGAAATTTCATGATCGTGCAGAAACACGTTGTGAGTTTTAAAAAATGAAGTTTCGATAAAAATTTAAGGCATACGTCAAATGTCATACTGATAATGTGATATTCCATTGCAGCTTGTGGGAAGGACGCGAGCAATCAACATTACGGCGACAGGAACGGGATTTGCTCTTGTGCAAGTCGCCTCTCGTTACAATCTTAATGTAACCGGAGCTTTTCCGCTTTTCACTCTAGATCCTCAAGTGGACATGATATCTACCAATGATCACCTGCAACTTTCCATTTGCTCTGGGTACAACTTTTTTCTACTCCGAGTAAACTAAATTTTTTTTCTGTGCGACAATTACTGAAGTGGAATTTCTGCTGTTTTAGTTTCATACCAACGAAGGAAGCAAATGAGAGTAACATGGCCGTTATGGAAATTAGCTTCCCATCGGGTTTCACCGTTGACCAAGATGCTCTGCCGAGTTTGGAGTTGTCACAGCACGTCAAGAGAGTAGAAACCAAAAACGGCGACACAATGGTCGTTTTGTACTTTGACAAGGTACGCAAAAGCGCGTGCTTAATCTTCTTTTCCTGAAAATTACATGCGATTTTTAAATGCCATCTTGTTAATTTTAGATGATCAGTAGCAAGGAGTATTGCCCAACAGTCTCCGCTTATCGAACGCACAAAGTAGCCAAACAAAGGCCGGTTCCTGTATCGATTTATGATTATTACGACTCATGTACGTACATATTTATTACTGCCTTCAGTCTGCCAATCACCTTAAATGTATTCATCAATGAAAAAATAAAAGCTGGTTTATTAAAGAAAAAAATAATTAAAATTGCAGCAAGAAGAGCGAGGGTATTCTACGAACCAAAGATGACGACGTTGTGCGATATTTGCGAGGGTGAACAATGCGGCGATGTATGCAGCATAAGGGCAGGTAAACGCGAAGATGGTTCGCTTCCTTCCACTTCCTCGGGCTCGACGCTCCTCGTCAGCTTCGCCTTGATCCTCGCCTGCGCGATACACTTGTTCGCCAGTGTTCGACGTAACTACTGAATGAAAGTTTCGTCGAAATGAAATTTCACTCTAAGAAATTAATTTAACGAATATACTCGATTCGTCTTGCAGTACGGTACGTCGCTTCGTAGCCGTCGATTAATGTCACATGGATTCCTTAATGCGTAAATGTAGGTCCGCGGATCGTTGCATAGAACGAGTCGTAACCAAAGTGCTTCTTATTTATGCAACACTTAATTGTACAAAAAATATATATCCGAGTATACGTAGTTTTTTTTCGTTATCAAACTTGCCAGTGAGTCCGATTGGAGTTAATATAGGCATATAATTTATGAAATTTAAATTGGTAAGTTTAATAAATTCGAAAAAGCAATTTATGAAATGAAAGAAAAACATAAATATTATATCGTATTTACTTAACGTGCAAATCCTTTATAAATTTTATGACTCGTTGAGAAAAGAATATATATTTATACATATGTAACAGTTGTGATGCGACATATACTATAATGTATCAGTGTTAATTAACTTATGACTTTGTAAGTATTTAAAATATGTTTTATAATGTACACAACTTAATAAAATAGTTGAAATATTTTTACAAGTTCATTATTTGATTTTATTTTAGATGTGTACATTTCTATAATAGCACCCTAGAATATTCGTAACAGAATTAAAAAATAAAAGTGGATGCAAAGGATCTTTAGAAGTTCGTAATTTATAATCTACATACACGGTATTCAAATCTAAATATCAATTGTTTCGAACTTACATAATACCTATTTTTAGCGCGTTCTCCAAAACCGAAGAATATTCTCGCACCTTCTTTCGCTATAAAATCTTCGATAAATACTACATTATAGTTTAAATTTTATTCTTAAAAAATTATATGCATAATTGAAGCAAGTCTTATAAACAAACAAAATTATAAAAAGAATTACTTTAATAGTCCTTGTTATATTATGAAATTATTAATTCTATTTTTTTATTTCTTGTGAATTAAAAAGTTTTTTAACAATTAAAAAACAACAAAGTCAGTACTAAATCATTGCAAATGTATATTAACTCTTTAAAAATGAAGAATAAATGAAACTGCGCCTCGCCACTCGCGTGTGAGCGGCAGCCCCCGTGCAGATTGAAATCAATACTGGCGGTTGAAGTCCTTTGTTATCGTATTGTAACGTTTGTGTATTTCCTCTTGTTTTATTATTTAATAATGTATTTTTGTTAAAAGTGTTGCCTTGTAATACGCAATTAAAGTATTATTTTTTAAATTACTCAGAAAATTCCAAAATTTTCTTGCACATTCTGGAATTTTCCACATTGACCTTCATGTTTCTAGGCCAATCTAAAATATTCGCGAAATTTCTAAATAATAATTTCGATTTACTTATTGGTGTATTTCATACTAAAAGTAAAATCTGCATGTTGTTTTAATCTAGATTTGCATTATTATTTGATTTGAAGAAAAAAAACGTATTTCAAAAATGAAAACGTACGGAAATATGCGGAGCAAATTGTTTAAATTTTATGGATGTTTTATAAAATAATTGTATTATAAAATAATTTATTTTATCATGTTTGGGCAAGTATAAAAAACAAAATAGTTTTTATTAAGTATTCTAAAAATCACGAGATTTATACGAATATTCATTCCTATATAAATATAAAAATTCATTACAGTGTAAATTTAATCATAGAATATTATATTTTTATTGATCGATTCTATTTTTTTTGGCTTTTCTTCTAATCGAATCATCGTCAATATTCTAGAAATTTCGCGAACGCCGTGTTAATTAATTCCAGAATTTTCCTTGAAATCGTAAAAGTACTGTTTCTTTTAGCATCGAGTACTGACTCACCCCGCCTACACTTTGCAACTAATAATAAACCTTAACCGCACGCCCAAAAACGCAACCCAACGTTTTACCGAGCCGCGGAGCGAGCTTAAACACTTTACCCATGTACTATCAGGGATGGCACGGGAGAGAGCAGACCCGGCCCCCAGTGCCTAACTTCAGAGCGCGCTGCAGCGGAGAGCGCGTAAA
>JAXIUT010000009.1:1979653-2030196 GCA_035586675.1 Eurytoma californica | reverse complement strand
AGAAATATATATTCATTATTAATATTATAAATCGTTACTTTAGTGTAAACTGTTTTTGTGCCATTCCACTACTCTTGGTTTATACGAAAACACCTACTTTACTATCTATACGTGTCTTATGTTTTTTTGAAGAAGAACCTGATTGAATTACGAGACCCAATTTTAACTATCAACAAGCAGCTGAATTATAAAAGCTTTTATCTTGCAAATGATATTGACTATTAAAAATTTTTTTCGTTTTGAGTTATTGCACATCTTTATTTGCATGCTGAAAACATTTGTATGATCTTGAGTAAGCACGTGGAAAATTTTCTTGTTTAATTTAGATTGTTCAGAAGTGCACATGTCAGATCCGTAATAATACCTATTCAACTATTTTATTAAAAACAAATAAGATTCTGATTATATCTTATTAAAGGATATAATTTATATCTTTCTGCATAGTTAATCTTTACATATATTTTCATACAATTATTAATCTATAATCTATCCTGCAATGAAATGATATTTTACAATAATTGATAAATATCAATACATTTAAATAAAATTAATGTAAAATAATGTGAAAATATTTATTTATTATACCGATAAAGTAGAATTCTCGAGTTTTGTCACATAACAGTGTTTTAGACAATGCAATCAAGTTGACTGCGATGTATGAAGGAAAGCATTATAAACGGCGGTAACACGGCAAAAATTAACTTTTTAACTAAAGCAATTATGTTCTTTAAATCATTATTTTTTGTGTTATCAATTATTAAATGCAAGCAGTTTATGCAAATCGAAAAATTTACTTACGAATATATAGGTAATTTAAAGGGCCTGCTGCACATCGCATGTGAACTTCTTTTCCTAATGCCCTTGAGCCATTTCGATAGGGATGAACGAGCTGGGATTGAGCAGTTTTACGTGGGTATCATAGATAAGAACTACCGGTTAAAGGATCCCGAAGAGACGAGATACTGCAGAAATGGACGATCAGGCAGCTTCCAACTAGATGTCCGAGAAGTAGACACCGCCAATTCCGAATCTATTTGCACAAAAATATCCAATGAGTTTATTTGATTATTTTGACCCTTGCCTTGCTTCAGATCTGTACATTAACAAATTATTATTTAATAACGTGACGAAATAATTAGTATTATAGATCAGCATGTAGCAGAGAACGAAGAATGGGTCACGGGCGAAAGATGTTCCAACATTGTATAGAGAAAGAAAGTATAAGTCTTATGTCGCACGTAAAAATTGAGAAACATAGGTCCTGGGGTACTCTTTACTTCCTCTTATGGTGCATATATGCTATTTTTCTCCACCGCCGAGAAAAAATTAAGTATCACACATTCCCGTCCCGAGAGAGAAGGTGGTACTTTAGGCGGTCACGTGAAGTAAAATTATTATTTTTAAGACTAGTTCACTTTATATTTTGCTGGAATTGGTAAGAGTAGGGAGAAAAAAAGTCTGTCTTCGATATTTAAAATATTCATTTTCCGGTTAAAGTATAGAGAAAAATAAAAACGCGGCCGCCCCTTTTTTCGCTTATCGGGCAGAGTGAACCAACCGCGCATTGGGATAATCCATGACTTTATTCTTATTGCCTAATGCCGTACCGTTAAACGTTACAAAAAGGATATACTTACATGTTCAATTAAATAACACCTCTGTTATCCACACCGTTGCCGCGGCGCATTTTTTACCCTGCGTTTGCGTGTGCACTTCGCTGCCGAGGCTGTAGGTTTCATAACGATGTTGTCACGTTGCAAAAACATGTGTAACATAGCACCAACGTTCTACCAACGTGTTCTTTCTACAAAGTGACCGTTTTTTTAGTAGAGGCAAACGTTTCAAACACTTGGCTGCAATCGTAAAAATAATTGTTATGCTTATTCATTTATGGAATACAAAATGCACTTACCTTTAACTTAGAAAATCTACTCTTTATAACGAAAAAATTCAGCAACAACAGTTGTATCCATTACTTTTATTAATCAGTCTTCTTTTTTCTCAGGTATAATTCAATCGTTCCGAGATGTATTAAATTAGCTTCACCTAAAGACTGAAACCCTCCAACCACTCAATTCCCCATGGAGTTAACCGTAAAAAAGCTGCGCATAAAGAAAAGTAACGATCCCTGCCCTGATGGACAATTAACTAAACGGAGCGTGCGGAAATAAAGCTTGCCTCCGCGGCAATTCAAATCGAGTTTTACAATATGTATATGCGCTCCTGCAAAGCAAAAATTCGGTCGTCATGTCATCGCACGCAGCAGCTATAGGCTGCAAGCACGCGCGAGTGGGAGAGACGTGTCCGCGGTATCCATCCGACTCACAGGTACCTCATGCACATATGTACACCCAATGTGTGTGTTATGTGCGCAAAAAGGCCCGTGCTCGCGGACGGCCTAGCTCTTATAGCAGCGGCGGCGTGGGTGGGGATACCGCCGACCAATGGGCGGCCGAGCGTCGTGGGCAGCGCGCCGCCCCTAAAGATCGCGGACGGTCGGCTCTCGCGCCGCAGGCGCCTCGGGGCTCGATGTTTTCCGAAAGGGATCGCGCGCGCGCGCTCTGAACTCGGATCGTCCCGACACCAGAAACAGGCAGCAGCAGCAGCAGCAGCGGCAGCGGCAGCAGCATTGGCAGCGGCAGATCTCGGCGCTGGCGGCACTGCACGCACCAGCCATCCGCGCCTGTTATATTGTTTATCCGCCATTTTGTTTCGCGGCCCCCAAACTGGTGGTACGCGCAGTTTCCTCGGCCGTGCGCGGCCAGTGTACACGCGCGTGTGTGTGTGCCCCGTGTCGCCGCCGCCGCAGCAGCGCCCGTGGCCTATTTCAGCATGGAGTCCAGCCGCTGAGTCCCCGTCCCGTTACTGCGTTGAGAAGTGCGCCCGCCACGCCGTTGGTGTACCCGCGCCGTCGTCGACAGCGCGGTGCTCCCGACTCGTCGTCGCCGCCGCCGACGCCACACACGACGTAGCCGAGAGGCCTACCCACCTCCCCCCGCCCGCCGCGAGAGGCAGCAGCGGTGACGCGCGCCGCCTTGAGGACCAGCGCAGTCAGGATGGCCTCGCCGCCGCTAGGCCCCGATGACAAGTAGTCGGGAGCAGAGTCGACGAGCACCGCCGCCGCTCCTCGACAACGAGTGCGCCGCCAGCCAGCCCCGACGACTCTCCAGCTCGGCGGGAGGAGCGCCGGATGGCCAGTTCTCAGTAGCCGCGAACTCCCAGTGCACCGCGTAAGTCTGCAACAGGGCCAAAGGTTTTTCTCTCACCCTCCCCCCTCCCCCCTCTCTCTCCTGTCGCCGCGCTCCGATCTCGCGAAGACCGTTTGAGGCTAGGCGCGCGCGCGCGCGCTGGAACGTTGCACGAGCGGGCCTCAGTCGTGGCTCGTGCAGTGCGCGCGCTCCTGGAAAAGACAGCGGATTCTAAAATTAAAGTTGGTTAACCAGCTGCTCGAATTTCAGCAAAGCCTCCTTTCGTGCCGCGCTCGTGTGTTTACCAATGCTTCTTTTACTCCATTTTTTGCAATTCGGAGTCCAGAGAGGCACAGTTGACAGGTTGTTGCTTCGCTGTTTCTAAGTGTGTTTATGCTTTCTTAGGATGTCCGGCCAGAGTGGAGGACAACGGGTGCGTTTGTTAACGCTCAACGAGCATTTGATTTGTAGACTGTGCGGTGGATACTTTATAGATGCCACGACGATTATTGAGTGCCTACATTCATGTAAGATTTCTATTGGATAACCTCTTTAAGTAGTATTACCTATTCACATTCTTACTAATATCCTTTTTTTGCAGTTTGTAAAAGTTGCATTGTCAAATATTTGGAAAACAATAAGTTTTGTCCTGTTTGCCATGTTCAGGTTCACAAAAATAAACCTCTGTTGAATATTAGGCCTGATCAAATACTTCAAGATATTGTTTACAAATTGGTACCTAGTTGTTACCAAAGTAAGTTAATAGCCCATTATTGCATTCTTACTTTTAGCTTTATATTGCTTATATTGATAAATTTTTTACTTTCTAGATGAAATGCGACATCGAAAAGAATTCTATGCTAAGCATCCAGAAGAGAGAAATAATGTCACTTCTCCAGAAGCTAAAGGAGAACCTGATGAAAGTTACATTTACTCTCCAGATGAATCATTAAGCTTATCCCTTGAATATTATGATCCAGAAACAAGGGAGGAAACAGAAAATACAAAACAAGCAGTATCGAAGCCTTTACCGAGAAGGTATCTTCGATGTCCAGCTGCAGTTACAGTTTTTCACCTTCAAAAACTAATACGAGCAAAGTATGGTCTGAGTGAGTTACATCGCGTTGATATCATGTATGAAGAGGAGAGTCTATGTTCAAGCTATACTTTAATGGATATTATGTACATTTACCATTGGAGAAGAGTAAGTTAATATTTTAATACAAAAAATCAAATTAATTTGTTTAATATACAAGTTGTTTTTATTATTTACTAATATGTTATTATTTTGCGTTACAGAAAGTTCCACTTCACTTAAGTTACAGGATATTTGAATCAGCTTCCAAACGAATAAAACTATCAGATGACAATGATGAATTCAAGCAGTCACTCTCTAATAGTAATATTGAACTAGAATCAAAGGAAGATGAACAAGGTATAAAACGTGAATGGAAAGAAGTTCAGCTGAAGATATCTGAAACAGGAGTAATGAGTGTAACAGATATATCGAATTTAGATACAAAAAAGAGTACAAAAGTCAATGAGATTAATCAACAGAGTAGTCTGGATCAGGCAACTCCAAATGCTTCTAATGTAAATAAAACAGTAGTGAAAACAGAAGATAAAGAACCAGTGAAATCGTGTACAGCAAAAAGTAAAAAAGTGCAACAAGAAAATTTGAATAAGAAAAGTGAACAATTGCAAACTGAGAAATCCAGTACTGTGTCGTTGAGTGCAATTTCCGCGTCTCAAAGCAATTCAAAAATTGAAGAGATGAAGGTGAAAACCATAGATCAACAAGATTTATCAAATAATGTTTTGAAAACTAGTAATGAAAAATGTGAAAGTAACAATTGTACAAAAGGTCTGATTGACCCTACTCAAACTTCAAGCTGCAATGAAAAAATTAATACGCCAAACGCGCAAGAACCACAAGAAAAAATCAAAATAGAGCCCCCAAGTTCACCTCAAAACCGCTCCGAAAATAAACAAAATTTAACAAACAATAACGTTATCAGTAACGAGAACAAAACAGATACAAGCGCTAAACAAAATCCAAAGTCTAACGAGACAAAGCCAGTGCCAAGTGCTGGTTCCAAAATCAACGCACTCAGTGCGAAGTTGCAGTTTCAGCCAAAAGTCGGTCAAGTCAACAATACCTATTCGAAAAAGTCAACGGCTGACAAAAAAGCTACCTTGTCGCCGTCAACGAAGCCCATCGACGCGAAACCAGCAAAAACATCTCCGAAAACTGAAGTGAAAACAGAAGCAATTGAAACAAAAGTATCTGTAAGCTCGGTACCGAGCTCAGTTTGCAGTTCACCGAGAAGCTCCTCTCAAAGCAGTACTACAGTTGCCTCAACTGTACCCACAACCAACGTGACAACCTCCGCAGGATCAACGGAGACTAGCGTCACAACATCCACAAGCCTACAGCAAGCTTTAACGGCACCCAGTACCGAAAACTTGGCTTCCATCGGATTGCATGTGTCAACTACAGTGCCCAGCCAAATAAATCTAAATACCTGGCTGATGGATCGAGTTGCAAGCAGCTCGAAAAACGCTCCCGGCAAAGGCGCGAGCCCCGAACAGCAGATACGTTCGTTACCGGGTGTCCCGCAGATCGGCAAAGACATCGTGTGCTCGACTACCACTGGTGGTCCTGCCTGCTCCATGGGTCGCTTCAGCATCCAGACTCCCTCGATGAGTATTTACTCCATCTCGACGTCTCTGAAAAACAATGTGTATACAAGTGCAGCGCAAAGCTATGCAACTTCGTCAAAACCGGCGACGTCTAAATCGAGTTTCGAAGTATACCCAGTGGTGCCGCCGTGCCCCGACGCTATACCCATATCGTTGATGAAATCGGGAAATACACGAAAAGAGCCAGGGTCTAAGGGTACGACGCTAAACGAGATATGCGCTAAGATCAGCAGCGGTGCCGGCGCCGGTTCCAAGATCAACGACATCTGTGCCAAGATCGGCGAGAGCACCAAGGAGAAAAACAAAATCGAGGCACAACGCGGTAAACCCGAGATGCCGGACCTTCTCAAGATTTCGAAGAAGAGCCCAACGAATGCAGTTGCGAGCGAGATTGGCAGTCCCGTCAAGCACATCCCCAACATTCCCAACGTGCCGATTTACACGCCGAGTAATAGTCAAGCAATGACTTCCAGCGTTGAGTCGAAGGACGCTGGAAAGAGGCTCGTGCAAGCGATGGACTCGTCGCAAGCAGCAATAATGCAGAAAATGCCGGCGCAGAAGAAACACTCGCAACCGGTGGGCTACAAAACCCTCCGAGATCCGCCCAAGTCGTGGAATCCCACTCTTTCGAAGAACAATTATGTAGCAGCTAAGAATCAGGCGAAAGAGCTGCAAAATCAGGCGCAAGCTTCCTACGGCATCAACGATGGTAGTGGCACCTCCAAACAGATTCCTTCAAAGCCCGCCAAAATCTTCAAAATCAGAAACATGCCACGTTACTTAGGTAATCAGTTCTGACAGTGTTTAAAGCCCCCTTAACTCCTTTGGATGTACTGAGGTTAGTTTAACTTTTAAATGTTTGATGCTGCTTCTCATAAAAGTCTGAAATCAGAATTCGTGTTGCTTGGCCATCCATTCAAACTTTTAAATAAAAAAATGTCATTAAGAAGCATCATAGAAGTGCAAGTGATTTCGAATAAACATATCCATGTTCATGAATCACTATCCTCATACATTTTCAAGAGTTTATAAAAAAAAATTTGTACAAAACTCTTTAGAAATTCGTAAACATATAATTTTAAAAATAAATTTTGATTTATAATGTAACTAACGTAAAAATTTTAATTGCAGGCAATCCAGCTTCCGGAGTAAAGCCAATGTACGGAGTTGTAAACGAGCAATCTAAAGAAAAGGACCAATCGAGTGGCTCAAAAAATAGTCCCACTATGAGCATGATGAAAATTGATCCTCAAACTCTGTCGCCTATCGTCTCGAGTCCGAACTCGCCGATAGTCTCGCCGTCGCCCTACTCGCCAACGGCGCGGAGCTACCAAAATAACCCGTTTCAGCGTGATATCTGCCGCAACAGTAGCTCGCCTATATCACCCCGTAACTCGCCGGTCAACATGCTCTCAACGAATCCCTTCATACCGTCGCACACGCCAAACACGAATCCGCGCCTCATCTACTCGCACTTCCCGCCGGCGTTCACTGACGCCAGTCGTTTCTCTAATCCACTCATCAGATCGCCCATCGGCATACCGCCCCCAAGTGCCTTTCACAGCAGCTTGCCACCCTCGATAAACAAGCTCTATCAGCGCTCCAGCTACATGGCGCAGCCGCAGACGAGCGTCGCCGGTTTTTCTCCTGGCGGTGCTGGCCAACCGCCCACAGTGCAGCGAATACCACCCAGCAGCCATTCCTCTCCGTCCCCGGCAGCCACATCTCCCTCGGCATCCAAGTCACCCAAAGCCTGCTCCTCGGCCACTTCGCCCACCGTAAGCTCGAGTATGAATCTGGCGAGGTCCGAGGTACTCACCACCACCTCTGCGCCCTCCTCGATAGTCGACAATGTGGCTCTCCTTTTAGCAAAAGGCATCACGCAACGAGATCTCAACGCCTTCGACCTCAGGAGAGCCGAATCAAGTCTCAAGTCTAATGTGACCGATAGCGTTGCGAGGCAGACTGTACCGATACCAATGTCGCAGACTTCGGCTTCCAAGACGGGCGATAGTGGATCCAAGGCCAAATCCTTATCAAGCATCGATTCGACGCAGAAAAAATCCAGTCCCGAAGCATCGGCGAAACAAGGTAACGCGAACGTGGCAGGTTCTGCCACTGAGTTAGATGCTAAAAACTCGCCGACAACTGCAATTACTACCAAAGAGCAGGATAAGGATAAGAATCTCGCCAAAATCAATGGAGGTGTTGCAATCTCGATATCGAGCAATGTCAAACCAAAGGATGTAACATCTACGGCGCAATCGAATAAGGCGGAAAAGACAAGTGAGAACAAGAGCGATCAGGGTGGAACGGACAATGGCAAGTTGCCATCGTCACCTTCAAAGTCTGCCACCTCTAAAACTTCGACGAACACAGAAGCGGAAAAGGTAAACGATGTTAAACAAAATACTATCCAACAAAAACAGGAAATCGACGTAGCGAGTGCAGCTAAGATAGAAGGTGCGGCAGCTCAAGGAAAGAAGATCGTCGAAGCGCAAAAGGGCAAGGCTGAGTCGTAATCTTTTCTTCAAGTCGAAATTGCTTGTATTCGAGAGGACAAACTTATTCTCTCCAACTAATGTAAATTTTTGTAAATATGCGTAAAAAATCGATATATTGTTTAATCTCTTATAGATGCAACCTATGAGTTTTACATTATTATTGCATCTTATGTTGAGCACACAGCATTTATCCAGAATGTACGTTGAATACACAATTTTATTTTATTATTTTTTGAAAGTTAATAAACTTGGCTGCTTTTTGGCCAGTAGACTATTGTTGAACTGGATAATTGCCTTTTAACTAATTTCAAGTCATCTTATATATGTTTTTAATCCGCGAATTTTTCTTTACACACGAGCGAGACTCAAAATGAGTAGCGATTGTAATTTTGCCATCGTCATTCGTTTAATATTTTAGAAGTTTTTGTTTATATTAAATTTTATACATTCGCTTCCTCAAAAGCTCGATGAGGCAGCTATACGATTTAATTCTAACGTTCGTCGTTAGCTCCTTGTATGTTCGTCAGTGCGAGACGTTGATATTGATGAGGTAAATGGTATAAAAAAATACAAAACGTATAACTATTTCAATGGTCGTCGTATGCTCGATTTAACAGATAATTCTAACTGCTTTCGGAGAATTCAAGTTAGTCGAGCCGCAATATTACACTCTCTCACTAAAAGATGATCGCTGTCTATTCATTTTGTAGAATATCTACCTATTATAGATCTGTCGTATCCAAGATCACGACTATACTGAAGCTGTTTCTGTTCAATAACGTATCATAACAAAACGAATATTATTCATTTACTCTACGAGAAGCTAAATAATTAAGATTTCATTGATTAAATTTAATATGTAAAAGCTTTGACTTTTTAATACTTTCCTTTTTAAAAAAGAATAAAAAAAATAGTTACTCATTTTCAATTGTATTTAAAACTTTTAAGTACTGTTTAGACAGTCTCAGCTTCAGCATTACTTTGTAGTATACAATTTGTCACTTATAAACTGAATATAACTATAATAAACTCATTTTTCATTTCTTGAACCGTTACAAACCTACAAAGTGATCATCAAGTCAGATGGTTATAAAATAAATATTGAAGTGTTAGATGTACCTAATTGAAATAATATAATGTTATTTAAAAAAACGCATTTTTATATCATAGGTTGACAAATTTGTATAGTTTACAGCCTCGAATATTTTTTTAATCAATCGTGTTAGTATGAAAAAGTGTTATTTTATTTCGTATTAAAAATTATTTTAAAATGTACATAAATATTAATTTTGATTCATAATGATTTTAGATATACAAAAATATATCAGTGATGGTATAAGAGAATAATTTATTTTTAAAACGTAAAATTAACGATTCAACGCGAAAATATTCGAGGACTGAGAGATGTAGTAGTGAAATGCCCGAGGCCTTATCATATCTTACATTGAGTAAATGGACGCGGAACAATAAATTTATTCGATGATAAATCTGCAACTTGTATTGCACGACTAGTAAATAATAATCTAACGCTGTGATCGTTAAACCGTTTTCATGCAAACGGACCACGCGATATTTTCTCCACTGAAAACAGAATATCTTTCCTCAAAATTAAGGAGAATTTATCGCTCGTAACAAAAAAAAAGAAAAGAATGACAAAATTATATATTATCGTACTTTTTTTAAAAATGAAATTTGAAAAGCGAATCGAGTGCGAACAAATATGTTTAGGAAAAAATATATATTAAAAGCATGTGTAATGAAAACGCGACATAAAAATCCCGTAATAAATGCAAGATTCACTTTTCCTTCTTTTTTTAGAATGGACTGCGGCTCCAATTTATTTGTACATAGTGTATCATGTTTAAAAATTTATATATGAAGCGATAATTGAAAATTATTATATTATTATTAATTATTATTAATTATATTAATATAATTATGTATTTAATACTTAAGAACATATTGATAGTATCTTTCTTTGTTGTCAGAAGATATTAATTTCTAGATAAATATTTGACAGGAGAGTATGTATTTTTAATCAGTTATTACATATGGATCAGGAGATGTTTCCTCTTTCATGCAAAAATATAATAGAATGCACCAGTATCATTGTTGTTCTTTTCATTTATTATATAAATATTATACAATTATTTCCTTTTTTTATTAAATATTTACAGGAGCTTATAGTAAAAAAATATAAATGTATAAAAAAAATACTAAGGGTTTGACAGTTTCTCTGTGTGTCTTGCAGCATCTTTTAACTTGTGAACTAATTCTTGAAGTTGCTGTATTGTACAATTAAATTTAACATTTTCAATTTTACCATGTTTCACAGTACTAAGTGAAACAGTGTAGTTAGGAACTCCAGCAGGACTATTTACACTTGACTAAAATTTCCAAGAAAATAAACATAAAATAACATTATTTTATTAACGAAATATAATATGTTATTAAAACAAAATATACCTTTATACAATAATCTAATCTCCAATCAACATCAATTATGTGCGGCAAACTATTACCAATGGATTCCATATTTTCTTGAATTTGTTCTTTATGACTTGCATAAAATTCACATAATCTTTCCATATGCACTTTATTTAAAGTTGTGCAGCGCAACAAACTATTCAATTCTTCGGGACTGGTGTCATGTCTAGCAATCTCAATGAGTAATTTGGTTATATCTGTATGTGCAGCTTTAATAATATCAGGTTTTGAACCATATAATTGACTAAGAGCTATAAGTAAATTAATTTGTTAGTTGTATATATAATTAAAATAATTTTGTACCAAATTAATAATATATAGTCAATATACTAGAAACACTATATTTTTAGAACAATTTTAAATTGTAAAATAAAAAAAAGTAAAAAAACTGCATAAAATTACATTATATTCAAGTTTAATATACAGTCACAATATAGTAATAAGTAATAGATGTCTAATTTGAATTGGAAATAATTCTCAATAAGGTAAATAAAATATATGCTTTTGCAGACTAATTACATACTTAGTTTGCCTTTGCTATTTACTCATTTAATATTGTTATATAAAATTTAGAATAAAATGAAATATAAAGTAACGCAAACAAATTAAAAATACAATAATTTAAACTAATTATATAATTGTTAGAGCCATCAAATGTCAAAAACCACTCTGAACTCTAAACAGATAAGATATATACCTTCGCCATTTGTTTTTCCACAAATATGAGATAGAGCAATTTGCATTATCTTATCGAACGTTTCATCATTTAATTTATTTAGGTTTTGTTCATTTAGTAACGTTTTTACTTGACTCTCAACAAGTTCCATGTTCTAAATTTTAAGGTTAGAGTTGCTGCTGTATAGGAGCAGTGGAACCATATACTCGCACGCCAGTCCAAAATTTAGCGACTCCTCAGCTCAGGGATTATTAGATAATTCACGGCACGCGTGATAACTTTGCATTTGTATTCACTAATACAATCAAGTGCCTGTATAGTATAAAATTGAGTACAATAAAAGCGTACGTTTATAAGGAACTGACTAAATTTTAAGACGTGAACCGACCGAAAAGACAGAGAAGTAAGTGAAATATAAGGGGATTTTATTAAAACAATACTGCGTTAATGTCAAATTATTATTTTTTATAAGAATTTTTTTTTTATCTTTATTTTTATGCGTTAATTTTAAGCAAGAAATGTTTTTGTCGTGGTTTTCCTAATTTCTCTTGTGTAACACTAAAGTCATTAATTAAAAATTTTTGCCTTATCACTTCTGCCATTTAAACAGTGATGTAGAGGAGCTCTTCTACTTCAGTATTGACTTTATACATACCTGTTCAACTGTCACTCACAATGCTAAATTTGAATATTCAGGAAATAGTATTTAAAAAAATAGTATTAAAACCATTTTTTTTAAAAATTAAACTGGTATCTACTGAAATTATAATTTTATAATTTAATATTTTTATATGAATGAAAATTTATAAATGTAAAACAAAATGTGTAAAATTATCTGTAAATATAAATGCTATTTTTTTTATTAATATTTAATCACATTTAAATCACTTTTAATATTTTAGAAATTAAAAGTTTTAAATATTGCATGGAAAATAACATATATACCTAATAAAAATAAAAAAATGTGACAATGAGAATCTATAAATGATAAGATTAAATTATTACCATTCTTTTCTTTATATTTTTAGAATGGACAAGGAAAAAGATGCTTCTGATAAAATTGCACTAAATATAAATCCAAAATTAGATAATGATAATCAAGAGAATGCAATTAGGTAACATTTTTTACTTAATAGCTTAATGTATTTATTTGCTCATTAAAAAAAATTTTTACATTTTTTTTTGCACAACTGTAAACTTTATGTTCATTTAACACTGCACATTATTAATATAAAAAAAGCCTAAAGTGAGCACAAATATTATTACACAATTAACTCTTTCTTTAATGATCCTAATAGTCAAATAACTGTCAGTTCACAATGAAGCCTTGTTAAATACTGAGCAATATTTCCTTTGCAGTAACTTATTAATGATGAGCAAAAACACAAGGACTGCTACCTCTCACTAGTCGTCAGAGGCTTGACTCACACTGATACATTAATGAAGGTCATCTTAATTGTATATTCTAAAAAAGCTCATATGTGATAGCCTTGTCCTTGAATTCAGCTAAAGCAAGTCAGTCTTTATCGTTGGTGTCAAGATGACATGAAAAGTGACTTTATCAAATATACTTTATAAAAGTTGTCAAAAAATGTGAAAATTTTTAATCATACAATTTCGTAATGTTATATCACATAAGAAAGGTATTTTTTAGTGAACTTATACCTGCTGAATTTGAATCACCAACTGTACACAAAATTTCATATAAAGATGTTCTACCTCAAGTAAGAATATTTTATAAAATCATTTAGAAATATATACATATATGTATTGTTTAAAATAATTAACATTTACATTCACTTAGATTATTGTTGGGTGTATGATCCACTGTACTGTAATTCAAGCTGGAGTAAATATGGGTTACAGTACAATTTTAGAAGATGGATTGAAAGAAGATCAGTCCATAACAACAGATCAAGCATCTTGGATAGGTATTTATTTATTTATTAATATTGTTTAAAATTTTCAAAAATTAAAAGAAATTTTTTATTTTAAACAGCAAGTTTAGTAACAATATCACTGCCTCTTGGATCATTCATAGTTGGACCTATGATGGATTTATTTGGACGAAAAAAAATTTGTTTAATTTCTTGTTTACCAGCCATAGTATCGTGGATTATGTTGATGCTTTCTAAATCGATCACTGTAATTTATATAGCTAGAGTGGTTGCTGGTATTTCAGGTGGACTATCAACTGTTGGTCTTGTATACATATCAGAAATAACACACCCTCAAATTAGACCAATGCTTTTGTGCTTCAACTCAATTTTTGTTTCATTTGGTATTTTAATTACATATTGTCTCCGCATTTGGTTCACGTGGGATAAAATGACAATAGTATTTTTAATATTAAACATCTGCATATTCTTCATACTATGGTTTATTCCTGAAAGTCCTTATTGGCTTATGTGTTTTGGAAATAAAAATATGGAAGATCGAAGAAGAGAAGTTGAAGTAGTTTTGCGACGATTAAATAGATCTCAAAAGGTAAATTTGATAAAGATTCTTTGCAAATAACAGATTATTAACTAAAGGTCAATTTTTATTTTTGACTTTTTATAGATTTATGAACAGGAACTTCAAAGAATCAACGAAATTGCTGAAACCAATTCTAGAAGTAAAAAGATAGAAGGTTCAATAATTAAAAAGTGTTTGTTTTTCTACAAACAATTGCAAAGTCCAACTGTTTACAAACCTTTGATATTATTACTTGTGTTATTCTTAACGCAACAATTAGCAGGAACTTATGTAGTTATATTTTATGCTCTCTCAGTATTTGAAAAGCTTGGAGGACATTTTGGTGGCGGCCTGGATAAATACGGAGCAATGGTGATTCTCGGAGTGATAAGGTTTTTAATGAGTGTTCTTACATCATTCATTAGCAAAAAATTTGGTAGACGCGTACTTTGCATAACAAGTGGTTTAGGAATGGCTTTTTCTATGTTCTTTTCTGCAATGTACATTTATCTCACATCATCTTGTGATCAAAATGGTAAAATCAGAGAAATTATGGCTCAACAATCGTGGGTTTTACTTGTGATAGTACTTTTTTATGTTTGTACAAGTAGTTTAGGTTTTGTAATTATTCCATGGACACTAATAGGAGAATTATTACCAATATCAGTCAGAGGAGTTCTGGGGGGTGCTATGGTAGCAATAGCCTATGTAATGATGTTTGGAATGATTAAAGGCTATCCTTTTATGATTGCTAATATGGGAGTACAGGGTGTATTTTTCTTTTTTAGTATTACTTCACTTATAGGTGCTAGCTTTGTATACATATTTTTACCAGAGACTTTAGGAAAATCATTTTTAGAGATAGAACAGTATTTTAATAATAACAAAAATAAAAATATAGAAATTGTTAAAGTATTGAACAGTTAATAGTGTCAATTTTATTTTAAATTTTGAAAACAGTATTTTATAATGTTTTTTACTTCATAGGTATTATTTAGTGACTTAAATTTTAAATTAAAAAAAAAAAAAGCATAAAAACGATTTTTACAACAAAAACTGAATGGTGTACAAATGTAACCAGAAAATTGTATAGATTTTTGTAAAATGAATATTGACTTCAAAGATTTTTATAAATGTATAAAAATTTTTAATCTTATTTTACAACGTAAAAGTTTACAATATTACAATTTTATAAAAATAATATGATGGAACAAGCGCAACTTTCATATTTATTTTTTAATGTTTATATTTTTGTAAATAAAATAAAATTATATTATGAAATAAATAAAAAGGAAATTATTAATTATTTCATATAATGTTAATGTATAACGTATTATAATAATTATGTATTGTATTTTATTTTATTAAACCATTTAATTTTATTTTAAATTATTACTAAATCTTAAAATTGTTCATACAATTATAGTTTTTATTTTATTTTGATTTGTCTAATTTTTTTTTTGTACCTATTTTGCTGCGTAAACTATTGTATTTATTAAGGTGAAAAAATTTAAAAACATGTTAACTAATTAAGTATTGCTGCATTGCGTGTATTCAACAACCTGTTTGCCCACACGCACCCTTCTACATATATAACATACGCATTTTGCGGAATCTAACCTCACTTTTTAGCAGTGCGCCAAAAAAAAGACATTTGTTTAGCAGATGGAAAATCACTTGATATTCCAACAAAAGCGATCATGAAAATTTGGAAAAGATGAAAATTTTGCGGTGCAAAATCAGATGTGTAATATACATTTTCTATGCAATTGTTATTCTTATTATTATTAGACAAATTTCACTGTCAAGTACCAGCAACAATGATTCCAAAGAGAACAACTACTCTACATTACCCCCAAACAATTCACAAAATCACAAACAAAATGAAAGGTAAGTTTTAAATAATTATTAATTATTTTCATTACACCACAGAAATTTTTATTTTAAGGTATGAAGACTGGATAAGTAATTATGTAAAAGGTATTTCACCAAAATTGGGTGAGCATGGAAAACCTGCCTATCTTAGCGGAGCAGAAAAAATAAAAGGAAATAAGATTCTCAAGAAAAAAGCTGTAAACGTTTTACTCTCAAATAAGATACCTTTGCAAAGGAAATTACTAGATGTTAGAGATCCCCTGTAAGTAATTTAGCAATTCAATCAATGAGTATTTAAATAAAATTATAATTTTTTTTTCATTCAAATATATTTTTAGCTGTAAAAATGTTAGTTATGATTCTCAGCTTCCTACAACAAGCATAATTATAATTTTTCATAATGAAGCATTTAGTGTCTTACTTCGAACTGTATTTAGTGTTCTAAAAGAAACTCCACCAAAGCTTTTAAAAGAAATTATTTTGGTAGATGATAAAAGTGATGAAGGTAATTTTATTTGAAAAACGATTTATTTAAATGTCCTTTCATATTAATATAGCTTCATTATTTCATTCCATTGAAAACTAGAAGAACTTCAAGGCTTACTTGAATATTATTTTCAAACAAGATTACCAAAAAAGGTAAAATTAATAAGATTAGAAAAACGTCAAGGTTTAGTAAGAGCGCGTCTTGAAGGAGCTAAAAGTGCAATAGGGGATGTCCTAATGTTTTTAGATGCCCACTGTGAAGTAACAGTGCAATGGTAAATAGTAATTTTGCAGGGGCATAATTCGTTTACATATGTTAAAATAATATTTCTTTAATTTAGGTTGGAGCCTCTGCTCCAAAGAATAAAAGATAAACGTAATGCTGTAGTAACACCAATCATTGATAATATATCAGAAGAAACTTTTGAATATTCTCACAGTGATGAGCCATCTTTTTTCCAAGTAGGAGGATTTACTTGGTCGGGGCATTTTACATGGATAAATATACAAGAAAATGATCTGAAATCAAAAACTTCACCTATTTCTCCTGTCAAGTCACCTACTATGGCTGGAGGATTATTTGCTATTGATAGAAAATATTTTTGGGAATTAGGTAGTTACGATGATAAAATGGAAGGTTGGGGAGGAGAGAATCTTGAAATGTCATTTCGAGTAAATACCAAAATAAAATTTCTTTTTTTTCCAAAGAAATTCTTATTCTTATAATATGTCAATTAAATTATTATAGATATGGCAATGTGGCGGAGTTCTTGAAACTATACCTTGCTCTAGAGTAGGACATGTTTTTCGAAATTTTTTGCCTTATAAGTTTCCAATGGATAAAGATACTCATGGTATTAATACAGCAAGATTGGCAAATGTGTGGATGGATGATTATAAAAGATTATTTTTTTTACACAGAGAAGAATACAAGGTAAAAATAATAAATTACATTTTAATTATCTATAAAATTTATTGATACTAAAATAATGTCTTTAATCACTGCAGGATCAGCCTGAACTAATAGGTGATATAAAAGAGCGAATAAATTTGCGTGAAAAATTAAAATGTAAAAGTTTTAAGTGGTACTTGGATAATATTTATCCAGAAAAATTTATACCAGATGAAAATGTACAAGCATTTGGAAGAGTTAGAGTACAGTCAAGAAATTTATGCTTAGATAACTTACAAAATGATGAAGAAAAACCATATAATTTAGGTGTTTATGAATGTCATTCTCAGCTTTTCCCGAGTCAGGTGAGTTACGAAAAATTATTAATAAAACGAAAATGATGAAAAAGGCTTAAATAATTTTACTGATCCTAGTTTGATTAATTATTTATTTTTGCCAATGGTTAGACATTATAGTGGGTGTCCTTGGCAAGGCTTTATTATGAATAACTTATTGCTTAGAGTTTGTCATGATCAATTGCATCACAAAAAGCAGGAAAAAACGTTTTGGTAAAATTCTTATCTAACCACTATTTCCGCAAGACTCATGGCTAATTTCAGAAAAACCCTGAGTCAATTATGAGTTTCAATTAATCATTACCAACCCTAAATGATAAGTTATTTATAACAAAGCTCTGCTGAGGGCACTCACCATAGTGAAACATTGGCAAAAACAATAATTAATTTCTATGAACATTTGAGATATATTTTCATCATTTGAATATGAGCTTAAATAAATCAGAATTTTTATTTAAATAAAAATAAATATTTCAAATTTAGTATTTTTCACTAAGTAAAAGTGGAGAATTGAGAAGAGAAGAAACTTGTGCAACTGTCATTGCAGATGAACACACTAAAGATGTTTTTAAAGTATCTATGAAACCATGTGATGAAATTGAAAATGATAAAGAATGGTCGTTGACTGAGGTATATTGAAATTGAAATTATAATTATTCTAAAAATTAAAGAGCACTAAAAAAGAGAAGATAAAAAAATAAATGGTTTGTAAACAATTTTAGGATGGAAAAATACTTCATTTGAGAACTAGCTTATGTCTTGACACAACTGGCATACACACTAAAGAAGATGTTCTAGCCACTGCCTGCTCTGATTCACCAGATCAATTTTGGCAATTTGACTTTTATGGCGATAAAATCAACCCTAGATAAAATCTAGTTGATTGAACACAATATGACAACAGTGGCATAAAATGCAAAGTAAATATATATCTTAATCTCTGTCAAAGTAATATTTTTATATCAATATTAAAATTATTGTTTATAGCTTTTTATTATAAAAAACTGTTGAAAATATTTTGTAAAAATAATTTTATATAAAAATGATGTAACATGATCTTAAAACTGATATTGAATGACTAACAGATAATTGATTACATCAAGTAAAAATTGTTATTTTTTGGTATTACCATATTAAATTTTTATATATAAATTACCTAAAGTAATGTTTCTTCACTTCTTATATATTCCCCTATATCAGCTTGATGAAAGCAGACTACTGCCATTGGATCTGCTGATTTACATTCTATTGTGCCTTTTGCAGCTACTCCAAAGCCCTGAAGAAAAAAAATGATATTATAAAGACTTTTTAATAAGAACAGTATTCTTATATTATATCAGATAACTTTAAAAAATTAGAGTTGATATTATAAAAAAGTTACAAAAATGTTTAACAGTGCTTTTAAATAATTTCCATGATAGACTTACCAAAGGCAGATCATTCATTGAATATACTACAACTCCTTGATACTTATTAGTATTTTCTGTTATTCTTCCCAAACCAGCTTTGTTTACATGATTTCCATATAAAAATTGCTGTTCAGAGGATGCCTTGAGCCATATTTTGTGCTGCAAAATGTAACATATTAACTCAACTTAAAATTTAAACTTAATTTAAAATAAAAGAATTTAAAATAATTCAAATATTTACCTGAGCGTAAGGAGCTAAGTAATGTAACGCTGTAATGTGTAATCTGAATTTTCCAGATTTCGTAAACTTTCCAATGCATGTACCAACGCTCATTAAGTTTTCAGGAGCAACGGTAGTTGCTATGTTTAAGATTTTCTCTGATACATAATAAACTCTATCCTTGTGCTCCCGAAAACAGTAAGTTCCATCTGGTCTGTCAATAAGAAACTTGACATTGTCTCCAATACTGAAAGTAAATATACAAAATTAAAAATAAATGCTGTTAGCAACACGAAAGTCCTATAGAACAATAACAGCCCTATCGAATTTTTTATTAACAATCACATGTAAACATAACCTTCAAATCCCTAATAATTGGTTAGAACTTACTATTTAGTGAGCTTTTCAAAGACCAGTTTCGTCCTTTCTTCAGAAAGACGTTTCATTATGTGCGGCAAATTGCAATTGTGCAATGGCGTTGCTTACGCAAGCAGTCAGAGAAAAATAATAAAAGAGGCAAAATCCAAAGAGCGGTGAGAATAAACACGTGAGAAAAGCGCACATGCAGCGGTCAATCGCGATTTGAAGTTTGAGAATATCCAGCGAACGCCGCGCCCTCTTTCTCTCTCTCTCTTCCTCTTGGCAGCCTCCGTCAAATCATCAGCCAGCTCAACAGCTGTTTCTCAACTCAACATTATCATCATATTCTTATATTGCAATACAAGCGAGAATTCGCACTGGTGTAGGGAGAAGCGATCCTATCCGGAGCCAAGGCATTTAAATTGAAATTCCGAGAAGAGGCGTCGTCACGGTAATGCCAGCGAATGGCTCGGCGGAGGCCGCGCGGCTGCGCAGGCTCAAGTCGCCGCAGCCTCCCGGTTGGTACAATATATCTCCGTTGCGATGCACATATTTTGATCGAGAGGCATTCGAGGCTCTCCGCGCATTTTAACGCGTGCTCGGAGGTCCGCCTCCGGGCCGCCTTTCGCTCCCCCGTCCTTCTCGCAAAATCGATCGGACACGCGCGCACGCCGCAGGCCCGAGAGTCTCTCGCAGCCTCGCCTCTCTCGCCAGTCGCGTACGAGCCTCCCGCCCGCGCTCACCTGTTGATTTGCCGCGCGCAGCTGGCTGCTTGTTGCTTCGACGGGGCGAGGGACGCGGCGCAGCGTCCGACGCAGGTAACGGGCGGAAAAGCGGGCCGCAATCCACTAGTGCATGACTGGTGTCGTTGTCTCTATACGTAGACAGCGTATGCTGTGTGTTATCCTTATCCTTAGCCTTGCACTTTCCCTCTTTGTCGTTGAGTTTTGTCGATTGAAGCCACCGGTTTTGCGATTGTGGCTACTTACCTAGTGGGTGTTCCTCGTAACTGCTTTTACTGATCGTTCCATTTTTACCTTCGATTACTTACGCTTTTTTTGCTGTTACGCACGTTCGGCCCACCTTTTTTTTGTGTGCACGTTTAATCGGTGAATGTGAATTACTCAAGCAATTCGTGATATAGAGAGTTCAAAATCGGTGTTTTTAATAGCGCCGGAGCAATCGGGTTTTTAAGCGTGTTTTTCCCCGAGATTGAACTAATTTTGAACGTTTTTATTTTGCACTTGGCTTATAGATTGCGCAAAAAATGTGAGTCATGAAAATGACATTTATAAATTAACAAAGAGTGCTGAATGTTTCAAAGTAATTAAATGAATATATGTAAAGAATTTTAGTTTGATTAAAAATAAGCACTTTGCACAGATTGCAAGCAATATTTGTTTATGCTGCCTGTTTGATTGTCAAACAACTACACTCCATATGTCGAATAATGATTATCCATATGACTATGAATTATGTGCAGGTATGTCTAGTACTGTAAAATATTTAAATCAATGTGCTACGTAATTTTAATTGCTTTATTTACTTGGCTTATTGCTTTGTGTTTATTACTTATAATTATGTAAAGTGCACTTAATGCATGCACCGGTTAAATATTTTGTTATTGATATTACAATATTGTGTAATTAAAATTTACTTATAGACATGGATCAAATCAGTCAACAAAGTCAAAGTCCTCAACATCAACAACAAAATTTAGAAGGTTTTAGTATACTGTTCTATATAACTGAGGCTGTTGGTGCTTTATTGATACTACTAGTTGCAATATGGACTGCGAACCACAGAGGAGGATTTGCATGGCACAGCAATCCAGGATTAGAGTTCAATTGGCATCCTTTACTCATGACCATTGGTCTTGTTTTCCTATATGCTAATGGTAATAAATACAATTGTTTAACATTTAGTTTATATTTTAAATTAGTAATTAAAATATTTGAAAATAAAATAATTATTTTTATTTCAAATTTGATCTTTATTATGCAAATTATTTTCTAGGAATGTTAATATATAGATCACAAAGAACTATGCGCAAAAGACGACTAAAGCTTATTCATGCTGGTATAATGTTATTTACGGTGCTCCTTACTATTATTGCTCTAGTTGCAGCATTTGATAGTCATAATTTACGAGATCCTCAAATACCTAACATGTATTCACTTCACAGCTGGGTAGGGCTGTCAAGTGTTATTTTGTTTTGCTGTCAAGTATGTTTAAAAATAACTACAATATTTTAATTTTTTCAAAAATACTTTTTTTTAAACAATTTTTATGTTCTAATTTTATAGTGGGTAGCTGGGCTTGTATCTTTCCTATATCCAACAGTACAAGCACCACTTCGTGGTGCTTATTTACCAATACATGTTTATTTTGGTACAGCTGGTTTTATTGGGACAATAGCTGCTTGTTTACTTGGATTAACTGAAAAGGTCATGTTTGTTTTTCCACCAGATAAGAGCCCGTAAGTTTGAAAGTAAATTTATAAAAAATTTGAAATTATATAAAAAGGAATGAATCTTGATATGTAATAATTTTTGTACAGATCTTATGCAGAGTTACCATCAGAAGCTGTTCTGGTTAATATAATTGGACTTATATTTGTTCTTTTTGGTGGTCTCACTGTCTACTTAACTTCGCAAGGTAGATATAAAAGACTGGCACAACCTGAAGATGATGTTCTTCTTTCAAACAGGAAATGAAAATGAATAGTATTTATTTATCATGCTTAAGGACCAATTAACAAGAGTGAAGTAAAAATTTTAAACTAATAATAAGCACAATATTTCAAGTTTTCTTTTATGGTGCTATTTTACAAGTTACATATAGTACAAATTCAACATTGTTCGAAGATGTTTACACTATTGTGTGTGCATTGTAAAATTTACATCTTAAAATTTTATTTTATGTGATGATATTTAAAATAAGATTTATGATTTATTTTTTTTATTTTACTTTAAAGTAATCGCGAATGATTATGTACAATTTTTTGTATTTTCATTCAGTTGACTGTTTATGGTGCTAAAAAACTTAATCTACTTACAGTGAGATTTTATGAAAATGTGTCCAAAGAATTTGAAAGTATAAGCACAATATATAATTGCCTTCCATCTATCAGCTAATAAAATAAAAATTTCTTTGCTAAAATAACGTACATACGCAGGCATATTTTATAAAATAAAACTTATTGTAACAATTGTTTATAAAGCAATTATATATCAAACATTGTAACAATTGCTGCATAAAGTATTTTAATAAATTTTTGTTTTTTAATGCAATGTGAACACTTTAATTTTCCTTTCTTTTTCACGTCTTTAATCCAACTACATTTATCCTTTTTATGTAAATATCAACATGATAATTTTATTATCAATGATAAAAAATTTGTTTATAAACGAAAGAAAATTAATTTTCTTTTATTTTATTTTATTAAAATTAACTTCTATAAATAAAACAATGTAACTGATTAGTATACATTCTTAATTTTTACCTAGTTATATTATTTTTTGACAGCCATATAACAATGTTATTTTTTATCATTTCAGTGTCTTTTTTTAAGAATTGCTTTTTCATTCGTCGTTACTCCATTATCGTTTTGCGTTGTTGTATTATGTCACGAAGGTTCTACGTGCCGAGGAGGTAATAAGTTGAACAAAAAATTAAATACAAAGATATATGCAGTGCTTAAATAATTTTTTCCGTCGAAGGCATGGTAAAACCTACTTATCTTTCTGCGTAACTAAAAATTAATTCTTTTTACGCTATGTCAACAAAAGACTTGATAAGGTAATTTTTGCGATAATCTGTAAAGCACCTACAATAGAGTATAACTCGGCTTTTATTCAATTCTCAAAGATCTATGTAAAATTGTTTCTTCAATATTTTATGAAAATCTGTACGTTACGTAAATATTTTTGTAGCAAGAAATGCTACTTTCAATATAAATAATGCCGACATTGTGTCGAAACATATGTTAGTTTTAAAATGCAATACTAGTTAATAATTATTTGATAATATAAGATTTTCAAAGTATTTCGACCGCATTTAACAAAGAAAAATTATGAAACATAGAAAAACTGTATGTCAATATAAATATAAATTTATTTCCAACGATAATCTGTAATAATTCAATATATTCGCGGTGTTTGCCATGTCACTAGGGGCTAGGGACTATTGAACTACACACTACAAATGCAAGGAGAACTTAACTATACGGCGCTAGTTTCATTTCGGAATCAAAACAAAACTCCGAAAAAATGCTTTACTGCGCGCGTAAGTGATATAATCTATCATTTTTTGATTATTTTAACAATAATAATTATGTATTTCCTTTCTTGTTTTCAAAGAATTTATTGTTTTTTTTAAATAAACATATAATAAAGCTCGAAATTGATTTAAATCGGCATACTTAATCAGTTTCAATAATTTGCATGGTTATGTTTATTGTTTACACTTGCCGATTCGGCGATAATAAATTGCAATTTAACTTTTTTAATACTATTACACTATATTAAACTATTTTAAACTATTTTAATACTACTATTATTTTCAATTAATACGTTTTAGTTTCCAATGAGGTTCCAGAAGAACCGGTTGTATCTTCGGTTTCTGGTGCAATTTTTGAGAAACAGCTCATCGAAAAATATATAGCAGACAATGGAGTTGATCCTACTAATGGAAAAGAATTAAGTGTTGACCAATTAATTGCTGTTCGAAGTAAGTTATTTCATTAGCTTCAATAAATTTATTGTCCAACGCGATTATTTAAATTAAATTACATTGCTATTATTTTAGGTCAAACTACAAAACCAAAGCCTCCAAGTTCAACATCCATACCATCTATTTTAAAAAGTATACAAGATGAGTATGATTCAGTCATGCTAAGTTCATTTTCGTTGAAGCAGCGCTTACAAGGTACTCGTGCAGAACTTTCTGAAGGTCTTTATCAGCACGATGCAGCTTGCAGATCACTTGCCAGATTGTCAAAAGAAGCTACTGCTGCAAGGGAGGCATTGGCAATGCTTAAACCACAGACTGGAAATGCACCTACTAATATTCCACAACCTGTAAATTTGTTGTTGTTTTTTTTCATAATTTTTTGTGATTGATTATTAATTGTAATTTATTTTCAGGCTCTTGCCATGGAAGCTGGTGGTATGGCTATGCAGCCAGACGAACAGGCTGGAATAACAGACGAAGTAATTCAAAAGTTACAAGAAAAAGCTACAGTTCTTACTCAAGAACGAAAGAAAAGAGGCCGATCAGTTCCAGAAGACCTTCTTTCTCAAGATGACATTAAGTTATTTCAAACATTGGCATCACATCCAGTATTTATTTTCATTAGCTATTTCATAATTTTTTCATTACATTGTACAATTTAAAATATCAAAATATTATTTTTTAAATTTTAGGGTATTCATTCTGCAAGTATTCCTGGTATTCTTGCGTTAGACATTCACGGAGCTGACACAAGCAAGATTTTAACTGGAGGTGCTGACAAAAATGCTACTGTTTTCAATAAAGATACAGAACAAATTGTAGCAATCCTAAAGGGCCATACTAAGAAGGTATTGTATACATTCATTTGAAACATTTTGTTACAAAATATTATTAATTTGTCTAAATGTTTTATTATATCCAGGTAACACGAGTAATTTATCATCCAACAGAAGATGTAGTGATGACTGCATCGCCTGATTCAACTATTCGTATTTGGAATGTTGATACAAGTCAAACCACACTTTTAATGCGAACACATGATGCACCTGTAACAGGATTATCATTACATCCAACTGGCGATTATTTACTAAGTTCATCTCTTGATCACTGTTGGGCTTTCTCCGATATAAGAACAGGTTTATTATTGACAAAGGTAAATATTTCTTTTTAGAAATTATTTATAATAATAAAAGACATTCCAAATCAAATAATTATTTTTAAAAATATTTCTCAATGCAACAATTCATTTACACGAAACGCGCGTTCACATTCTACTAGTAATAAATTTTGGATATTTTAGGTGGCTGGACAAGGTAGTCAGCCGTTAACCACAGCTCAGTTTCATCCTGACGGACTTATTTTTGGAACTGGCACAGTAGATTCACAAGTTAAAATTTGGGATTTGAAAGAACAATCAAATGTAGCCAATTTTCCTGGTCACTCAGGACTTATTACAGCTATCAGTTTTTCAGAAAATGGTTATTATTTAGCAACAGCTGCTGAAGATTCTTGTGTAAAATTGTGGGATTTACGAAAATTGAAAAACTTTAAGACTTTACAGTTAGATGAAGCATATGAAGTAAAAGATATATGTTTTGACCAAAGTGGTACATACTTAGCTGTTTGTGGGTCAGATGTCAGGTATTCATATACTTCCTCTTTTATTTTTATTTAAAATTATTTTTAATTAAATATGTAATAAATATTGTTTCTTTGTATTTCAGAGTTTATGTCTGCAAACAGTGGGTTGAATTAAAAACATTTAATGACCACACAGCAGCAGTAAATGCTGTACGCTTTGGAAGGAATGCTGAATTTATGGCGTCAGCAAGTATGGATCGTACAGTAAAAGTATATGGAGTCAGTAGATAAACAAATGTGTATATAATTTTTAATTTATGTTAAAGTATTTTTTATATTGTCAAATAAAGAAATTGATAAAAAGAAATTTAAATTGGCCGTTTATGAATATAGTAATTTTTATATAACAAATTGTTAAATCTAAAAAAATGATAATGTTAATAATGACTATTGTTAATAATGACTATTTACACAAGTCTTAATAGGATGCTTTAGAAATCATTATTATCTTATTTTCTTTACATACTTGTTTTACGTATGTAATACGTTACAAATATTACGTCATACAAAAGAGCGCCATAATACCGCATGTAAAATGCACGTACAAACTTAAATATTTTGATCATTTTAATAAAGCATATTATTTTGATAAAATATTAAGTTTGTAAACTAAGTAGGTCTTGACACTGCCGCTGACGGCGCTGACCGACCCTCGACCCCCGCAGCTCGTGAATTACATTAATAAAATTGTAATCGTAAGTGTTTGAATATCGACCAATCACATGCTTTGGCGGGAACACCTTAATAATTGAACATTTTTGTATCGCTTTCCTAGTAGGTAAGTAGAGCCGCCTAAATCGGGAGGCTTAATCAATCAATGAAAAATTGAGCGCACCGATCCCCTTCATCGCGTGACTTCAATAATGGATCAGAAAGAGGACAAGTGGATACGGTCGGAAAATAAAGTGCCCGCTGCGCGCGCCGGCGGCCCGAGGAGCCGATCGCGGATCGCGATCCTTTTGCGCGTGACGTCAGAGGGCCGCGCCGTGCGTCACGATAGTTTTTGTGGGTAAATATATACAAGTATATTCCAACGGGTAACTGGGAGACTGGGGAGATGCCATCATATGCGCGCGGCGGTCACTCGCGCAACTCTCAACTCTGGCCCGTTTGCGGGTGTTCCAATCAGGCCTGGTTCCAATCGAACGTAGGACTCGCTCAGTAGTCGTTCGTCATCGGGTCGACGGTGTGCATCGTGTTATGGATGCGTTGATGTCATCGTCGATTATAATGTGCTCCACCTTGCAATTGCTGCAGCCCCTCCTGTCCGACATTATCGAGCTTTGACTTTTTTTGATAAAAAAATTTAAGCAATACAAATTTTTTTAGCCTAGTGAAAATCCAGACGAGTGTCTTAGAGTTTTCATTCAGAATGTGCAGCTCAGTGTCTGTGTTGTGTCGAATGAGCCTCAGCGGTCCCTGCTCCAGTAGAATGCCACTCCTTGCCAAGAAGCAGATTTTGAAGCTGAGTCAAAGCGGAAGATGTATGTGGAGTCCTGCGAAACATTGTGTTCAGCCTCAGGCCTCAATGACTTTTACAAATCAAAATAGATTCGGTAGTGGGAATGCAGCAATGACTAAAAACACAGTACCCGGTGTTTTATCTAAGCAACAAGCCAAAGAACTCGCAATTCGGCTGACACCAGAAGAGCGACAAGTGTTGGTAACATCACTGCAAGAGTGCCAGTCACAAAAACTCAAAGCTGAGTACGAAGGTAAGATGCTTTTTAGCTACAGACAATAATGAAGCACTCCAAAATCCAAAATTAATAATGCAATCCATTTGACAAAATTTTAATTATAAAATTTTTAGTAGCCTGTGTCTTGATTTATTTATCAGTGTCTCTCGAAGATTCGTGTTTTTTGCATTCTCTCACTTGAAATGTATACAATCTACAAAATAATCACCTGTTCATGTTTGTATATCGAATGCTGATCATTGTCACGTAGATAAATTTCAATATTTTTTAATGATCTTAATATAAAATTCAAAATATTATCATACATAGATTTCACTTACAATTTTTCGTGTAGAGTATAAAGACTCTGTGTACGAGCGCTATTTATACAGAAATCTGTATTCAAGAGTCTCTATTCACAAAAACAGAGACGGGCACATCGACTTGTCAACCTTCCTATTAAAGCCATAAGCAGGAGTGCAGATTTTTCAACTATCTAAGAAAGAGGTAGTTTATAAAGGTTATTCAAAGATTCTTTTATACTCTCCACATTTTTCCTATCTCGATAGCACTCCTGTAGCCCTCCTATCAGCTTTTTATTTATTTTTTTATTAAGTTTCCTTCATTTAATTTCATCCACTAGGTCAGCTTGCAGCTTTTCGATGGAGAAGCAAATTTGGACGGCCAAGTAAAGTACCATCACTAGGAGATGTAGATCCTACAGGCAGCTATTGCACTGTACCAGATGATTGGCTTTTGCGCAAGTATGGTACGATAATCATTACAAAAGTTTCCAGGACCAGCAGGAGTACTAACAATCTTAATTTATAGACTAAGGTGTAAGGTGGTTGGTGGTGATGCTCTTCACACTGTATATATTACATTCATTATCATTATCACATACAATTAACAATTGTTGCTTTATAAAAATAATTTGAAAAAATATTAAATTAATTGGTTTAAACGATCTATGTCTTTTTATATACACTAATATGTTTTGTCATTATTTGCTTCAAGCGGATCCATCAAAAACTGAGCCATGTAAGCTTGCATGCAAAAAAGACTTTAAAAAATTTAGAACAACAAATATTTTTGTATTTTTCTTTTGAAATATAGATTGTGTGTTAAAAAACTATTGGTGTTTCTTGACTTTCAGTGTAAAGATGATAAATTTGTCATACCTCCACCAACACAAAACACTACTAACTTTATTCTATTTTCAAACTATCTTCTTTGCTGGTTTTCTGGAAACTGCTACACATTTCAAATTTCTATGTAAACTTTGCCAATATAAACTAACATACTATCTTTTCCCTTCTGCTTTACTCATTTTATGGAAAATCTATTCTGTAAGTCTGTCATACTAGATAAAGATTTATTAAACATAATGCTCCTTACACGCTGTTACTGGCACAATAAATAAACTCATTCCTGCACGAACATCTTGCTCAGTGAATGATTTGCTCAGTGAACACGTGTATAGTTGTTTCTTTTCTATTTAAAAATTACAAGAAAATCTATATTCTTTTCTAAATATTTGATAAAAATTGTCAATTTTGCAGCGGAGACAGTTCCTCAACCTTCAGCAAGGGATTTATGGAAAGGTAAAAATTATAAATTTAGAAATTAGCTAACTTCTTCTTAATTAAAAAAATTTAAAACAATCTTTTCTTAATTACTTATTTTGTAATATTATAAAGGCAACCTCTTATATAAGCTATTGCATATAATAGAGTATCGAAATAAATTTGTTTAAGCAATATACATTATTTTCTTTTTTATTTATTGCAATAAAATAATTAAAAAATAATTAATTGTAAATATTCCTTGAATAAAAGTGAATAGTTAATTTTGGATAAAAGTGGGTTAAATCCGGTTTTAAGAGGATCTTGTGTCTGGTTTTATGCAGTTTTAACCCGTTTTTATCTGAAAAATTGTACAACGGTAATTTACTTGAATTTTTTAATGTAAATAAATATTATGTGAGTGAACAAATATACAATTTCTTATTAAAAATGATACGAAAGATAATAAACCTTGAATTTCCGACTTTCTATTACGCGGTATGGTTGACCTACACTCGAACGCCACATCAATACTAAATGATCGATCCGAAATTTCTATACTTTTTACTTTATTGCAATTGAATAAAATTTGTTGTGGAAAAAGATAGAAAGAACATTAATGCAATTAATTAATGAGAAAAAATTATTAATAAAATTGATGATAATCGCAGAGTGTAAATATGAATACACAAGAAAATATAACCAATAGCGATATCGAGGAAAGATTAAAAATATGTCAAAATAAGCTTGTATGCTTAAGTTAAACTATTAATAAGGAATAATAATAACTATTAATTAATGATAAATCTTAATTCATTTTACAGTGTTTCTCACGAATGCCATCCCCTTCGTAGGCTTTGGATTTCTTGATAATTTTATTATGATAATTGCCGTATGTGATGATTTATTTTCTTTGCAATAATTGATTGATTTTTTACAATTAATGTGTTATTTTTTAGGGTGATTCGATTGAAGCAATATTAGGATCATTCATAGTTGTCTCAACAATGGCAGCCGCAGCTTTAGGCAACACGGTTTCCGATATTTTGGGAATCGGTACGGCTTTTTACATCGAAAGGCTTGCTCTGAGAATAGGCATAAAACCCCCAAATCTATCGCCAATGCAATTAGCTCTACCTAGATCTAGAAGTTACGCTAATTGGGTAAGATACAGGTTTACTTATATATACAAATATGTGCAAAGTATTAAAATGTATCTGTAAGACAACAAATTTTTATCTCGTAGGGTCGAGTTTTTGGAGTATTTATAGGATGCTCTTTGGGGATGACGCCGTTATTGTTTTTGCATAAAGATGGAAAGGAAGAAAATGACAAGGAGGAGCAGGTAGAACCTGCAAAAGTAACTACAACAGCAACGCTTGTTAAAAATGAAGATAAAAAATGAGGTCCAATTAGATTGTAGACGCCGAATTATCGATGTTCAAATCTATTAAGAATTTTTAGAACTTTTAGAAATGCATTAGCCATTGCTGGTCACAAATCGGCTAACGCTTTGATATTTTGACTGCAAATCTATACCTACTTATTTTTAAAGTGTGTAAATAGATGGATTTTTAAGCAGCGTTTTTAGAATAACTTTAAATTTTATTTGTAATCGAGGTTCGTGAATGTCCGTGAATGTTTTCTTTGTAATTTTTTGCTAAATGCTTAGAGAAAAAATGTTCACAGAGTACTTATACTTTATGCGTTTATTGAAAAAAATTATTTGTAGAGCAAAAATACAGAATAGAAGTCAGTACAAAAAATATATCTTTCTTTAGTGATGGTGCTTAATTTTACTACATTGTACATGTTACACTTTAATTGGTTAAATTTTCAATTGTTTATCTTCATCACTGTCCTTCCAACTGATAGTCCAATATTGAACTGATACTTTTAATAAAGTCTCTATCTCTTATTTAAATTTATTATAAGATGTAATAAAAAAATATAAAATTTGATTGAGATTTGGTAGATGAAAAGTAAAAATTTTTTTTCATTTAGATATGTTAATTTAAAAATAAATTAATTTAAACATATATGAAACTAAAAATTTGTGTCATTATTTTCAAAAAAATATTATAAAACAAATTAATAACTCAATGTAATGAATTTTAATGGCCTTGGCTTAAAGATAATTTAGAAAAATAACCGTTGTGATATCTCCAATCTTGAGGAGATATTTTTAACGTTGAATCTAAAATCTCTTTGCTCATGACATTTTCTACTTGATTATCAACATATCTTGAAAAAGGATCGGATTCAATCATAAGATCCGTTTTTGTGATATATACACTACTTTGGTCATACATATTTTTTTGATGGTGTGTATTTAATTGTGATTTTATACTTGAACTATTTGGAAGCCAAAAGGTGATTGAATCAATTATCCATTCCCACCCACCTTCTTGATTAGTGCCATTAATGAGTTGTTTTGGAAGATAATTTTCTACACGAGATTCATTACAAATTTCAGGCTCTTCTGAAATTGAATTCAGTAAAACGCTTTCAATTTGCTCTTCAAGTTCATTTGCCAATGCTTTCTGAGTAGTTGTGTGTAATAAATTCAATGAACTACTTGATTGCGTCTGTTTTGTATTGATTAATGTTCCAGGTAAGTGGCTAGCAATTACAGCAGATCCAAGAAGAGCAATTAGCCCTGCAGCATAGGTTACTATACATATAGAAGAAACACTTAATACTGCATTTACTAATTCTGCTAAGTGAACTGTATCAAGTAGAGTGTTGAGTTCTGTATAAGAAAACCAGCCTCTTTTTCTTGCTTCTTTATATGCTATATCTTTTTCTAACCTGTGTAATCTTTGCCAGAAATCTTGATTGTGAACATAAACTGTCCAATTCTATAAAATAAATTAACTGTAGTTAATAATCTTAAATTTTATAGTAATTTTACTCTGCCTTACTATTACTTACAATTGCTTGGAGAAATTCTTTTTCTAAACGATTTAATTTTTTAATGCTTAAATAACCTGAATGTGCCCATTCACTATTAAAAACTTCATCTTCTTCTCCATCATCGTGCAAAAATTTGCTGGCAACCATCTAAAATTGAAATTACTGTTTAAAACAAAATTTTATTAGCAATTTTTATAAAAATTATGTTTATAAATACCAATGAGACTAAAAATAATTCAGAAGGTACAACTGTTTGAAGATACTCTGGATTGCAATCCTTTAATCGTTCAAGATATAATAAAGCCAAAACAAGAGAACAAGGTGAAACACATGCATTTCGAGAGATTCGACTTGCTTCTTCAACATCTAATCGTTCCAATGTTTGTCCATTTCTTACTTCAGTGAATATCTCAGCAGCGAGTTCTGTAATAAAATATACTGTAAGTTTGATTGCACAAAATTGGCAAAGAATCTATAATGCAATTCCTTATGCATCAAGATATAAATATATTGAATACACAAACCTGTTACAGGTAAACTCAAACAATCTGTTACTGGTAACTTTGCGTAATACAAGGTTTTCGATATTCGACTGAGAAATTCGTCGTGCTCATCGACCCCCTGTAACAAAGCAATGAACAAGAAATCACGTCAATACTTTAAAAGTACATATTTGGTCATTAAAAAATGTGTAATGGATAACTTACCGTAAACTTCGCATATGACCTCTTGTCCTTCGAAATACGCGTCATTCTTGAAGGAATTGATCGACTAACAGTCGTTTCCTTCAACTAAACATAAAAACAAAGATAAATAAATTGTTTTTTAAACGATAAAATATTGATTGCACCGATAATTTCGAGAAAATTAACCTATATACGAGTTTACAACGCGATCGAACGAGCACGACACGGAAAAAATCTGGACCTCTATATATTTTTGCCTTTTGGCGTAAATATAATACTGCGCTGAAGTTATTTGTTAAGGAGTACCAACTTGTAAATTTAATCCGACCATTGCAATTGCAACCCGCTGCAGTTGTTTTTACAATTATTTTTACAACTTATTCAACAATGTTTTCATTCTTTTATTCAATTTTTTATTGTATCTGTTGTTTTTGTTCAAACTACAATACATGGGGAATACATGAACGTTTTATTTTTATAAATTATTAACATTAAAAACATTAAAATTTATGAAAATGTTTGAAAACTTAGTATATTTTAATTTTAAAAAAGAAATTGAGTGAATAATTTAAAAAAATTTGGCATTTATATTTAACATACAGCAAAAGGGCGCGTAATTTCGTACGTTTACATTGGCGGCACTGAAAGAGCCATTTAAATCGACTCGCTGAAGATATATATCGAAAGTGGGCGGAACAGAGGATAAAAATGTAAAAAACGAGTTGACGAAATTCCTCCAGCGTTGCCCGTCCAAAACACAGGCGTTGACATTGGGCATCCCCCGCAGTTGCTACTAGCGATCAAAAATGTGAGTGCCGCGTCATTGTGCCAAGGACGCGTTGAAAGTGGTGGATCGGAGTTTCGGAGTTCGGAGCTTTCGCGAATACACACCGCCGCGAACTTCAGGCGCTCGATATCGGACATATGTCACAGCGGTGATTGCCAATTTGGTAATTGATTTGTTGGCGAAGCTGCGATAGAAGTTCGGCGAGCGCAATAGAGCGGGCTGCATGCGGACGCACTTGTGCATCCCTTGACTTCAAACGGGGCGGTTGGAGGATGAGGTGGTAATAATGAGGCTGAAGAGCAAGAGCAACTCCAAGTCATTTCCCAGCGTCTACAAAGTTCTATCGCGTATATGCCGTGAGTACAGTGACACTGACACCCTCCATTCGCCACGCTCGCGATACAATTTCCTCACAGAAAAGTCTTCACTAATCAATAACACTGTTTATCTCTCTTGTTCTCTATTCCCTTTTTTGCACTCTTTCTCCAGGAAATTCCGAAGTCTTTAGGGCTTATTTTTTTTTAAATTGCAGCTTAATTCTTCAATATTGACAATCTTTTTCAATGTTATTATCTATTTTTACTCTGTTTTTCATTCATTGGTCAATGTCCACAACGATGTTTTTGAGATGCTTCGCTTACAGTTTTGCATGAAAATAGAAGTACCTACCTGGTTTTATACTGTTACATAATTGTTTCTAAAATGGAGAGCTTACAACCCTTTTCCTCATCAAAATAAATTCTTCTTTCTTACCACTCAGTTTGTGTTTCTTGTATCATGAAGTCACTCAAATTTTTTTATTTTCTTAAACACAAAGTATTAAGTTAGTAGAATTAACTTGTTTTATCATTTTTTTCTTCATTTAATATGACTAACTATTCTAATTTTTTATGTATACTATTAATTTTTTATTCTGTTTGCATTTAGCATGCAGTTCTTGTTTTTAATTAATAAATTCATTTTCTTAACATAATTTTTGTTTATTATATATTGTTTTGTTTTATTAAATGATTGCTATATTATAATTATTATTTAATTATTTCAGGCGCTGTAGACAAAGGACATGGTCTTGATGGTTTCATGGCTGATAGTGCAGTAGCTCCATTAAAGAGTGAAATAAATTCCAACACAATGGGTTTTGCTACGCAGCCAATGAGTGACACAGCTGACAATTCTAATACAGTTTATGCAGTTGGACATTATGCTCCAAAAGTCTTGAGAAATTTAAATTCACAAAGACTTAAAAATCAATTCTGTGATGTTGGTTTAGTTGTTGGAAATACAATTATCAGAGCACATAGATCAGTTTTGTCAGCAAGTAGTGCTTATTTTAATGCAATGTTTACCGGTGGATTGGTTGAAGAACAACAAGATCTAGTGGAAATCCATTCAATTCAATCAGAAAATATCTTGTCCATTCTTATAGACTTTATTTACACAGGCAATGTTAATATAACTCAAGATAATGTACAGGAGTTGTTTGCAGCTGCTGATATGTTGGAATTGGACGAAGTAGTTTCTAGCTGCATTTCTTACTTACAAGAACAGTTACACTATTCGAATGCTCTGGGAATTTATAGGTATATTTATTTTATTTTTTAATTTAAGAAAACAGGATCAAATTTCAATTTTTTGAAGATATTTATAAACTAATAACTTTTAATTTATAGATTTGCAGAAACTCATAATCGAATAGATCTTTTGGAGACTGCCTTACGTTTTATTGAAGTCAATTTTCCACGAGTTTCACAGGAGGAGGAATTTTTGGATCTGCCAAAGGAACTTCTAGTTTATTTTCTTAGTAGCGAAAACATTCAGATCGACACAGAATTTCAGGTTTGATTTTTTTATTTAATTTTTTGTTAAACATTCTTGAAAGAATTTTATGAATGAAAATAATTTCGATTTAGGTCTTCCAAGCAGCATACAATTGGATCACACATGACATTCCAGCAAGACGTTGTTATGTGTTTGAAATATTTGGTCATATAAGATTACGCCTGTGTTCCATGGCTCGTCTCGAACGAGTGATATGTGACTGCAATGACGGCAGTCTTATAGTAGCTCTCACTTCTATTCAAAAAGACTTGTTATCTAATAAAGGATGCCTTGTACCACTGCGAACACAACCTCGACTTTGCGCTAAAAAGAACATTTTAGTAATCGGTGGATCAAAACGTGAACATTCGGCAGATGGTTGGGTTAGACCTGCTGAAAGTACCTACGAAACAGTCAACAAATATGACACATTCAATAAGTAAGACTTATAATTTCATTCTTCATTAAAATTTTGGGAATATGTGTCTAATGAGTACTATTTTCTTTTAGCACATGGAGCGAGGTAGCACCGATGAAAATAGGACGAATACTGCCTGGTGTTGCTCTGTTGGACGGGAAAGTATACGTAGTGGGTGGAGAGCTGGAGTCTTGCATTATTGCAAATGGAGAGTGTTACGACCCCCGCGACAATGTGTGGACCTCCATAGCTTGTATGATAGAACCCAGATGCGAATTCGGATTATGTGCCTTGGATAACTGTTTATATGCTTTCGGCGGCTGGGTGGGTGAGGACATCGGTGGTACTATTGAAGTTTATGATCCAATAACAAACTCGTGGACTCTCAGCGGAAAACTGCCCGAGCCCCGTTTTAGTATGGGTGTCATCGCATATGAGGGTTCGATATTACTTTTATTAGTTCTTTAGAAAATTGATTAATTTATTTTAAAAATGATTTATATTTAAAGGTATAAATAAAAACAAAATTTAAGCAGTTTTTAAACGTACTTGGGTGTATTATTTATTTGCAGGATTGATATACATCGTCGGTGGATGCACACATGATAGCCGACATCGTCAAGATGTAATGAGCTATAATCCAGTGACGAGAGAATGGACCTCCTTGGCCCCAATGTTAACACCGCGCTCGCAAATGGGTATTGCTGTACTTGATGGTTATATGTATGTCGTTGGAGGAACTAATAAAAACCAGGAAGTTCTGTCATCTGTTGAAAGATACTCATTCAATGAAGTAAGTTGTAATAAAAACATTATTTATACTTGATGGTTTATAAAAGAACACAAATAACTATTTTCTGTTTTATATGTGTGATTTAATTATTTTACTTTTAATGAAAATCCTATTAGATATTTATTATCTTCAGATATTGATACAAAACAAAATGTTGAAGAAACAAAATATTTATGGTCGTCAAAGATAACTTAGTGGTTTTAAAATGATTGTTTAATTTCCAGAACACATGGACTATGGTTCCTCCATTAAATGTCGGTCGATCGTATCCAGCTGTGGCGGCGGCTGATGGCCGTTTGTATGTCATTGGTGGTGATCAGCCACAGGAGATCAACTTCTATCGAACACAAATAACAGTCTCTACGGTTGAGCGCTACGATCCACTTATGTATAAATGGAGCGAGCGCGCTCCTCTTCCAACTAGCAGAGGTGAGGCTGCTG
Source organism: Eurytoma californica (assembly GCA_035586675.1). NCBI lineage: Eukaryota > Metazoa > Arthropoda > Insecta > Hymenoptera > Eurytomidae > Eurytoma > Eurytoma californica. The sequence goes on along the minus strand of JAXIUT010000009.1, from coordinate 1,993,105 downwards.
CTGTTATTGCTCCATTCTGATTGGAATTTTAACCTTTGTTATCGCTCTTTGCTTTTCACGGTTTAGTTAGTCCTAGGACCCTGTCTAATTACTACGAATGTAGTCGATTTGGCTGAGAAATTTAAAAAATGATTGATCCTTTTGTTGTAAGAAAACACTAATGATTGCTGTCTGATGCATTTCTTATTGAATTTCAATTTGGAGAACTTTATATTTTACGCCAGAGATGGGCAGACAGCTTGCAATGTTCTTTTATTTTGTATATTATTTTTTTTTTAGAATTTTGTACAATCAAAAATATCTTTCAGAGCTCTATATTTAATATCGAATGAAAACCAAGCATAACACATAAATTTGGATATTCTTTTTACAGAATAGACTGGTTGAAAGGAATTAAAAAGGTTTTTAGTTAGAAAAATGCTACAACAATGTTAACATTTTAAATAACATTGTCTTTTTAAAGAATATAATGCAAATTTAAAGAAAAATTTGTTAAAAGTAAAAGAAAATGTTACATACATCTCTTTGATCTACAAATTGAAAAAATCTTGAGATCCTATTCTTAAATTTTTAGTCCGAAAAGGATCATCAACTGAATAATTATTAAAATAATTGTGGATAAATTTTCTGATTAACTTCTAAAGCATTATGCTCCTAATTTGCCCATTTCTGCTTTTGTGATAGCAAATCAATTTTCGTTATGTAAATAGATTCTTAACCAAAGTTATTGGAATTTATCCAAGTGGTGATATTGACTTATAAATATATTCAAATTTTACAAGAAAAATATGTAGAATGTGCAGTCAAAAAAAGAAGAAACGTTTACAAGTGTTCACATTATTTAGATACGCATTTCAATTTTTATGGTTAATTTGCTTTCCTAATAGTCAAGAATTTATTTCTACGCATTTACACTGACGCAAGGTGGGGAACTGATTGTTAATTATAATAGTTATACAGTACTCTTTTGCCATTGATTTTAAGAATCTAATTATGTGAAAGAACAATTAAAATGATTTTTAGGAAAAAATGAATTAGGAAGAAAAAAAATAATACGAGAGGCTGAAAATATTATCGTAGATTTTTTTTGAATATTTATTAAGTGCAATAATCATATCAATTAGTTACTCTCTTTTATATGTATTCTCACTGGTAATTTCGTACTTTACACTCTTAGTGTAGGTTTTAATTTAGCTTTCGGCTCGAACAATCTTACGATTAGTTACGATCTCCGCAATGATAAAGGTGACACTCGAAAATGATAACTTAAATAGAAAATTTTCAACGACTATACTCCTTCAATGTTCCTAATTACTTGTAGAATCGCCGTATTTCGCGAGTGCAGAGAGGAATTTCCGATTGTCCAAACGAAAATGAAAAAAAATTCAAGGAGTTCCTTTCTAGAGGAATTGAAGTATTGTAAAAGAAGGTTCTGCAATGTTCGTCCGTTATTGAGTCGCACTTTGCCCGACAATGACACTTTTAATTGTAAATAAAAGTATTTTATAGGGAAGACTAAAACACAAAAGTTTAGAGGCATACAACAAGGGAATCACAACTGAAACGTAAACTATTGTGACAAGCCTTTATTATTGCGAAGGTTTATGATTGCTTGATATCAGTATAAATCGAGTGCCTAGCGATGAGAGGGAGGATCTTGTTATATTATTAAAAACTTATATTCTCTTTAATTACTATGCTGCATGACACTTAGCGGTTTCACGCATGAAAAGAAATGAACGGTTGATTGGATTAAATCTATTAAGCAAATTTAAAGTGAATATATAATTTATAATATTTAAAGAATGTTCAAAGTAAATTTCTCGCAAAATGTTGTTATTAGGTATATGAATCAATTATTATCGAGTAATTTATTTTTATTTTAGATAATTGTAAACAGTCTATATAAACATTTTTTTCAAAATATTAACTGCATTATCTGATGTAAAACTTAGATTCACAGGCTGTAAAAGTTAATTCATATACCTAAATTTTTTATTTCAATTGAATCATTTTAAGGAGGAATATGTATTATAATGCTAAAATATTGAAAGTAATTAGATAGTACATTTTTAATTTTATTGTTTTAAACAATTTTTTTTATTTTGTTACTATCTTCTAAATATTATTGAGCCGATTAGTTTTAATTGTATAATTATTGTCTGTATCACTGCCGAAGTTGATAATTTCAATGGTAGATATTTTAATACATTTATGAAAATCATTGAATGAATATGTGGTACTGTAACTTATAAGTTTGACAATTTTTATGAGCAAAATCTTAAAAAAAAGACATTTATTAAGATCAATATTTATTTAATGCATATGTAATTTGAATAATTGTGACGTGATCGTTTATTCGCAATAATTATAAGTATATTTGCGTATTTATTTGCAAAAAGTTGTTTAATTTGATTAATGATATAATGAAAATTATATAACGACGATTTGGCGTATAATAATTTAATGATTTTAGAATAAAAAAAATCGATTAATAAGTTGTTTGATATATTCACCTTACATTTGTAAAAACAACAATCTACCGTCTATTTTTTTCGTAGAGCGGTGCAGTCACATGATCTCTCCGTATCGTAAAGTCGTTTTCGCAGTGTAACATTAAATGGCCTTTTATATGCTTATCGAATACTTAATTTTATGGCGTCTAGCTATAAGCCGTGTCTACGAAAAGTTGTTAAAAAAGTTAGAACATGTAGCGAAGGAATTGGTCCTGAGCTCACTTCCATATAATTGCAGTAATGCATGTGGTGAGAGTGAAACAGTTAACGAATGATTCGATATCCGTTGAATCTTTTTCTGCGTATCCGTCTAGCTTTTCCATGCAATTATAAGAGTAAAACAAAAATTCTCCTCTGATTTCGAAAAAAAGTCGAAATGTCTTAAAAGTTTTTATACAAAATTTAGAAATCACACGTCAAACAAATGCATTGTTACATGAACCTTAGCTGTAGTTCTTTGAAAATATGCATGTTGTACTTAAAAACCAAAAATAAAATTCATCAAAATGTAATGCATAATATGATACATACCGATGCATAATATGATACATACCGATGCATAATATGATACATACCGATGCATAATATGATAAATACCGATGCATAATATGATACATACCGATGCATAATATGATACATAATATACATTAATGTATAAAAAAAGCCATACACAATCGAATTGTCAGAGGCAGATAGAAATAAAAATATCTGAAGGATGTCGATTGATGTTTACTGAAAACTGCATTTTCTCGCATTAATCATCGAACTGTTTTTTCTCTCATTAAAAAAAAAAAATACGGAGAAAATGAGTTATTCAATAAATATTAGTATTTTGACAACCTTTTAACGTTTATATATTATACCAACCAATCAATATTATATAATTATGTAAGTTTCAAACATGGACGTTATTATATATTAAGATACAAAAAACAAAGAAGTATATTGGATAGGTCATATAATTATTATATAAGGCAAAAACAACCTGGAAATGCATCTACGATACATCTACACGTATGCTCTGGTGCATATTTCTCTTTTTCTTTAAGAAGAGCTTTATTTACAAGGAGAAAAAGATATTATGTGCGTATTAACTTCAAACGTGAAACTGCGTGTTATTTACGAATATAAACGACTCAAGCGTTTATTACGCTTAACTTATTATATCGTATGATTTCATCTTATTAAACTGTAAGAATAAAATGGATTTTTATGCATAATCATTACCGTCGTATTGTTTATTTCGTTAATACCTAATTTTTCTTTTATCTTCTGCTTCGAAGCTTCATTTGACTGAATTTTTTTTAATTTTAAACGTTGGTTAAGATAAGTTGCATGGGGAGGAGTACTCTACGCTCATTTTAACATACCTATCGAGTAGCAATGGATAAAGATACTTATCTATTTAGATTTAAGCTTCATTTCTGATTATAATAAAATAAAGCGTCGACATACTTTTAATTTACAAGTAAATCCGATTCGGCGTAATCTTGCATCGAAAGCTATACTGCAGATAAACTTTCTGTTTTATTTATACTTGTATGACATTTATTTTACGGCTGATGTATCGCACATCGCTCATATTATTTCCAAAAATAGATTTATCTGGTACATATTTAATTTTACAAGAAATTATAAATCATCCATAAATTATAATCTTGCAGAATAAATAAATAAAACGTTTTGGAACGAAATAAATGCTTTTTATTGATAGTATTTTATATCCTTGTTTTAATTATAAATTATAATCTCTTATCCATGCAGCTGTGGCAATAATAATAAATAATTAAATTTGAAAATGTATAAGAATATAAATGAACTTATTACAACGATGAATCAGCAGTTGTAGATGTACATAAATATCTAATACAGGAAATTCACTTTCACAAAATGAAAATGATAATGTGTCAAATAAGAGAAAAATTACACTTGATTCGAATAATTCCCTAGCGATATAAGCTTTTACAATCGTTATACTTCTTGTGATCGAAGACTAAATGTAGTGAAAGCTAGCTGATAAACTCATTACTGATTGATATCAACGATTAATATCTTTTTTCCGACATAACAATATAAACATTTCATGTCAATAGTCTCTCTTATATAAATAATTTTAAACTTTTATCTTTTTAATATTTTTTGTGATAAATTTCAAAATAATACATAATTTTTAATTGAGTTTAAGTTTCCGACTTTAAAGATGATTCTTTAAATATAAAAATATGTCACTTGTATAATGCAGAAGCAACTACTACTGAATTTATGTATAAATTTAACCAAATTACTGGATGAAGCATCAGGTAATTTTCAAATTTAAAAAATAAATATTTCATGATATCTCCTATTAAAATACTGATTGATAATCTTTTCAAAGTGGTTTTTGATGGGCCCTCTTTTTCAAGGCATTAGTGTTAATGCGAAAAACGTGCAAAATAACGATGTCTTCGATTAACAGACATTGGCACGTGCTCATCATCTTTCATACTAGAATAACACGTGTTACAAAAATTATGTATAATTTATTCAATCTCTGAGCATACAATTTTCTCGTTACAGATAAACAAGTAACATCTACATTTATCGTCGTTTACAAGTTTCCTTAGAAAGTAACAACGAATTTATTTTCAAAATTTTTAATGAACACAGCCATATTTATTTTATTTAATCTTTTCCAAAATTTTAATTATATTCACATTGAATTTACTTCACTAACTTATCTTAGGAGTTGTTATTCGTACGCTAACTAAATAAAAATACAGTACATTTGTATCATTGAAGTATTAAATGGGAATGTCATAACAGTATTGTTTAAACTAATCTTTTATATTATAACACAATTTTCATTCGACTCGAAAGAAAAGGAGCCCGGCTATTAATGCCAAAGCTTTATTGTGTACAATGAAATTCCACGGCATTAGCTTACAATTCTCTGCCATGTAGAGGCGGCATGTGCGCTTTATAAATTATTTACAATAGCGAATTTAGTATTCAGTTCGCAGAGACATAAAATAAAAACTATGCAGTCCGTGTTTGTCCCTGTTTATTTTTTATCTCGCGGGTCTTAATTCACGTGTTTCGCACAATCTAGCCATATAATACTAATTTAAATTTACGCTTACAAACATACCAGAATAATGCACACTTTCTTTTCATTTATGCAAAAAGAGGAAAAACTGATGAAATTCGAATCTCGTATTGCTTAATTATTTTATCAAAATAAGGAATCTCAAATAAGTTGATTTTACATGGATTAGTGTACTACCGAAATACGATTTCAATGCTTTTTACTTCGAAGACCGAATGTGAGTTATTTTCCAAATGTATGCGATCAATCAATATTCGCCACGAGAAATATTTTACATTTTGTCGAATCAAAATAAACCGTAAAAAAACTACCATTTCATAAATTTTAACGCGACAAATGGCATTATAAAACCAAAGCCATGTAGTGCTCTATTTTATTTAAAATTTTGCAAGTAAAATTGGCAATACTAAAATATTTTTGGAATTTTTAGTTATTCAAAAATGTTTGATGATAAGTATATAAAGTTATAAGTTACTTTAAACCCGCAAAACTGGTCACGCTAAATCACTGAAAAATTGTATTAATCCAAACGAAAAATTGACCAAGTTCAATAGCTCGTTAACCCCTCGCCCTTTGCGCCCTGGTAACGGCCTACCCATCGGAGGAAAAAAAAGGCCGCAACGCCGAGCCGCAATCTCAAATCCCCTTTTTCCGACGCGAATAAAAGTACGTTCGCGCGGTTGTCGCGAAGATTGCACGGGGCGCGCAATCGCTGGACCGAACCCGTCCCTTTTTTTTTTTTATCTCCTCTATTTATAGACGCGCGCCGCTCTATAAAGGAGGCCGGGCGGGGTGGCGGCGCCGGCATTGTAAAACCTCGCCAGATGATATCGCGGCCACTCGTCGGGAAAAAATAAAATACGATGCACCGATCGCCGGGCGAATCCGTCAAATTGCGGAGCTTCCGCTTTTTGCGCGGGCCCGTTCGCTTTTCTTAATTTTTATCGTCTTCGCTTAATTTTTATCGTCGACCGCTTCGTCGGGAATTAAATAATTAGCGCGATTACGTTCGGTCGAACGGTTATTTTTTGTTGTTGCCTGCTCGACGTTTGATTTTGAAAGATCGCTTAGTTTGCTGCAGCGAAGGTGAAATTATTTTGTAATTGCGCAGTGCAGGCAATTGGTTTTTAGCGAGAGTGGAGAAATAGGTAATAACATGTGTTTATACAAAGTCATGTAATATTTTTTCAGTTTAGATAAAATAATAAATATTTTAATATCATACAAACGAAGAGTATACGTTTAATGCACCTGGCAGAATGTAGGTATATTTTTAATAAAAAATAAAATTGTGTGCAGGAGATAATTAAAAGAAGATACGTATAAATGATTGAAAGGTATAATGTTTTTCTTTTTAAATTACTAGCTGCAGGGTATTTACTTTTTCTTCAAACGTTAAGTATTTATTATGCGATGAGTCATGTACAATTGATGCTTCTTTATCCTTGCGCAATTAGTTTTAATTTATGCTTAATCGTTGTTTTATTTAATTTTAATATGATTAACATTGAATACATTTTTCTTAAAGCTGTACGAAATAAAAAATTATTACGTACAATTTGTTTATTGCACTAGAAATTTCCTTACATTCATTAGAAAATAACTTTGCTTATAAATACATCTGCCACCTAGAAATAGAATACCTTGCTTTGTCACCTTGCTTATTGCACATTACAAAAAAACACGCGTCACAATACAGACGTCGATAAGCAAATCACTACAATAATATTGAGACGTTCTTCTTTCGGTAATTGTAATTATTCGACCGTAAAAGAAAATAAACAACGTATTGAAAGAAATTCAGGCGACGATAAAGAGCTGCATTGCAATCGTCGCGTGAAAAGCACGTCCCACTTCATTTCGCGCATATGCTTTCACATTATCTGCCGCGGCGAGCGTACGAAAATAGAGCGCGCACTCGAGGAATGACATAACGCCCCCGGACAATGCACATCCACTCCAAAGTCCTCGGCGGATAAATAAAAAAAGAAAAAAAAACCCAAGTCAGAGCGGGCGATCGCGATTAGATAGGCCCGCGCGGCCGATATCGGGAAAGGGGACGGCCGAGCCCCTGGGCTTGGTTCGTCGTTCGGGGGAAGGCCGCGCCGCGCTTGTTTTTAACAGATTGCCTCGCCGAGCGAAGAGCCGAGGAGGTAATACGGCGATTGACGCGAGCGTCCGGCCTTACGAGGCAAATTTTTACGCTCCCTTTGCTTTCGAACGAAGAGGTGGTTAATTTTCATCGGAATGATGTAGACAGGGTGTAGTCAGCACTAATGCGTTGTTTTTATGGTCTGTACCGTTGCTATAGTACAGGTTGGGGAGTTCCGATGAGCTGCGTAGATGTTCCGTGAAGAAATTTTTATTTCATTGTAAACAACGCCGCGAAAATGAATCAGTGATCGACCGTGAAGCTTGCGAATGACGGAATCACGCGATATTTTTGCAATTTTTCAAAACACCTTTTATTATCCCGCAGCGTTTATCTCTTTCGCGAATATTAGTGCATAAATATCAAATGATTTTTGTAAAAAATGACATTAGTCCTCAACAAATATTTTTCTTTGCTGTACCATTACTTAATGCAATAGCCTTAAGTGACTTCCCACGTCTACATATTTCATGAGGCATTACATTTCGAGCCTAAGTTTGCAACTTACTTAGAGCTAAGTGACGTTTACTCAGCGCTTCGAGAATAGCGACTTTGAAATCTGGAAAATCCATGCAGTTTCTCGTTACTTTCATCCCGCACAAATCCTCGACACCAGCCGGGAAAAATCAATATTATCGAACCATCGCGTTCCTTCGAAAACGGAACGGAAAAAAAAAGGTGCGATCGACTAGAGAACACAGTACCTGCGCGCGCGTTTCGCGTAAACACTACGGGCTGTGCGCCGTAACCCTGAGTCGGTAGCGAGGGGTTTATGCGCCTGCATCGACAGCAAGCAGGGAATAACAGATCGGTGACGGCTGCAAACTCTCGCAATTTTTCGCCGACGGTATTTCCCGTGGCGACACGGTAAACAGGTGGCTTTTTGCCGTCCCGCAATCTATGTGTGCCGCCTGTATATTTATAGAATGCGTGTGGGTTTGTTTGTGCCGATGCGCGAGCTCCGCCACTATACGCAGAGGAAGACACTCGCTCGATTCGCGAAGAACACATGGTATTAACCGTAGTACGCAATTTTGCCGATGTCCGTGATGTCGTTTTTATTTTTTTTCTCTTTGAAAAGAGTTTGAACGGCAATTCCGAACTTTTATAAGGCGAGAATGTTAATAATTTTATTTACTATACGGTGTTAATAATTATGTTTTTTTATTACATTGTTCTTGACCTTTAAAGTAATGCACTTTAATAATTATACTCATAATTTATAGTGAGACTTTTATGGCTGGGGTATTGTAAATGTAATTTTTTTACAAGGACTCCTATGAATTAGAGATAAGTTTGCAAGCTTAAAAGATTATAACTTATTGATAGCCGAGTATAAAATTTTTTAATAGTGTGCATATACGAATGGCCCTAGCCTATTTCAAATTGAAGCAAAATTATTTTTATTATTAAAATTTTTTATATAGATTTTATCTTAACAGTGAGTATAGTGTGTACTTACAAGGTGTTTACTTATCTCATCAAAGGCTAAAAATAAAAGGCCGACTGGCATGTCGCGTTCTATTTTAAGTTTAGAAACTCCATCGCGGATGTGACATTTCTATAACTATAATGTCACAAGTACTTAATAATGTTCTATCCTCTCACTACATTTGTTTGACGAATATCTTTGTACAACGAACTGTTCTGTTTTCTCAATAACTCACCATTTGTACCTTCAAGTTTATAGATGTGAAGTAACTGTTGTAAATCATAGGATGGAGTTATAAAAGGTAACAAAAAAAGAAATAAATTGATATCAGCGTGAGTCAGAGTTTAGAAGTTGCCGGGCATACAAACATGCGGAACAAAATATTGCACACGAAGAAAAGACGCGGATTAAAACATAGCGAGGGTAACGCTTTTTTCAATCTTTTTTCAGTTTCGACTCGATAACATAAGTCTTTTGTAGCGATCGATCGAGCCATACGTCATCACGGCGTGCGACACAGAATCGAATTAATTATCAAAACAAAAACATCTTTAAATCATTGCGTTAGTCGGATAAAAATTCCCGCGGCACGGGAGTTAATCTCGCCGGGAGATCCGCGCCCCGATGTAAAACGATGACCGTTAGCATCGCGATAGCCGGACGATAGCGGCGCAATTTAAAAGACATCGAATCTTTTTTACATCCAAAGTACCATGTAAAAAAGGAGCCTTTTCAAGTTGATTCCCGCTCGATTAGATGCCTATCAATACCGATTTGCGAGTGAAATTCAAGAAGGCCGTGAGCTTTCTTTGATATCATCGAAATTAACGTCCGATTCAGCGGGCGACGGATCGCGCCGGGTAAAAACGTCCTCCCTTTTAAAACGGCGGGGGAAAAGAGGCGAGCGTTTTCCCTTTGAGCCCGGGAGCGCGCTGACTTTTATACCTGCGGCCGCCGCGCAGCCGTTCGCACGACGGGCTCCATTAATAGGCCGGCGAGATTTACGTGACCGATATATCCGGATCGCGTGTACGTGATGCGCGACAGGTCAAATGACGATATCTGCGGATCTCGGCCCCCGAAGGTATTATGTGCCTCCACAGGGCCTTTTGGAAAATTCAAATTTTCCGAGCGTCAAACCCCTTTTTTATTGTCGACCGACCTTCGATCTCGACCGTATCTCAGATTGCTTCGGTTTTGCTCGACGAGAGCGGGCGCTTGTTTTTTGTTGTTGGAATTCGGAAGCGAAAGAGGGCCAGCCGCTTTATCAAGCTCCCTTTTTCGCTGCTTTTTTCGGAAAATTTGACATTCTAAGCGCGCTTCGCTTCGAGCGAACAGGGAAATTAATAAGTTTTTTAGAGACGGGTTTCTTTTGATTTTAAACTGAAAGGATTATTGCGGAAAATTATTAGATATGATTAGAAGAAAATTAATTGAAAATCTACTTGTTCTATTTCTCCATGTTCAATTAAAAAAAGTTAGTTATGGCTGAATTTATAATAAGAATAAATAAAACACATTGACCGTAAAATTTTATACATTTGTCTTTAGAAAAGCTTGAGTATAAAAAAGATATTTTTTCTAACGAAGGTCTAAACATAGTTATCGTTTTACACATTAGTTAAATCCAATGTATTTGAAATTGAACCGATTTTGACTAGAAAGTGCAATATTGCATTGACTTTATATCACACGACAAATTTCAAATAATGTAAGAACAGTTAATGCGACGAATAAAGAAAATCTTTTCTTACTTCATCCACCTGTTTACACATCTTCCTTATCAAAACTTTAATCGCATTAACTGCAACGCAGTTGTCAGTAGTAGCGCGGCAATCCGCCCGCAAAAAGGCTGCACGGGTCGAAAAGCGCACAAAACCAAGTGCGCCGCAGAAAAATAGCATTGCGAAATTGAGAAAAAAAGCCCCCCGTCGGCAGCACCGTCATGCGCAGCGGTATATACCGCGACGCATCGGCTCGGCCGGGCGATTAACTTTTCAAGATAGCGTCGCGCCGATCGCTTTCCCTCTTCCTTCCAATTAATAACGGGCAAGACGGGGTTCCATTGTGCGCCTCTTTCATCCGCGCGCGCCTCCCAATCAATCACGCGCGGGCGCCACTCTCGCGAGGCCCCCGGCGCCACTGTCCGAATTGGATTTCGATAACGAATTCATTGAATTGACAAGTCCGCGCGCCGCTCGATATCGATTATACACCGGCCGGAAATTGACTTCCCTTATACGATCGGGCCTCTCTCTCTCTCGCTTTTTTTAGTTACCGTCGAGGAGATGCCCTTGATGCCGGGAAAACTCGAGCCGAGGGAAACAATGATACTTGCTAATTCCGCGTTTATGGGCGACGCTATTTTAAAGGGGGCACGCGGGAAATTTGAATTCCTCGCTTAGCGAGTCGGCGGATGCTTGTTTTTACATATCTGCTTTTTATTAAAATTTTAATTCGACAAATATGTATTCAGTCCGCGTAGGTGAGCGCCGTTCTTTAACGCTGCGGTCCTTTTTTTTCAAGCGCGCAAGCGTTCACTTTACGGTCTCGTTTCTTTGTATGCAGCGCGCCAAAGTGCACTTATTATTTGATAAGCGCGACGTATTTAAGCCTCATCTCCTTCATGTTTCAGCGCTTTTTCTCCTGCCTCCGTGCGCCCTCGAACGTCTGGAATCTTATTAGCATTTAATGTAATAATCTGCTAATTCCAAAATGAGGAGCCAAAGTGATTATCTCACTTTTACCGTTCTTAATCGCTTTACAGACGAGGCTGAGATATTTATCGCGGCTTTACGTCGTTACTGCTTAATTATTTCATTCTCAACTTTACTTTCAACGTCGACTTTCCACGTAAAATCCAGGATCTACACTTCGCCTTTCAAAATCACTGAAGAATTTTTTATAATCGGCTTTTACGATACTTTCCGATTCAAGTGCGTTCGAGCTTTTACATCATGCACTCGATGAACTTTTCGTATAAACTTTCTTTTTAGCCCTCCGAAGTCCGCGATTAATCGAAAATCGCTTATTGACACAGCCGTAGTCATTACGCTGATAGTGCAATCAATATGACAATTTGCACACGTGTGTCCGAACTCCCGGAATAGCGAAAATAATCCGCATATAAAGAAAGCGCATCAGCTCTTCCCTTGACTCATCGCGTCATGCGTCAACTTCGCTTACACATGCGCGGTCATAAAAGAAATTACGTGTCCCGTTCCGGTTTAATTGATATAAAACGCAATTTACAAGCTGCGAGCGCGGCCACCTCTCCCCGGCTGCAGCGTTTCCGTCGCTTGAACGTTTCCCCGCGGCCCATAATTTCCGGTACAACTATTCAAAAGGAGAGAGAGAGAGAGAAATGCGCTCAGCTCGAGGTGTATACACGCCACAGACGCGAAATTCATTTGCGAAGCGTTAAAAGGGCCGCGCGCGGAGGTGTATCTCGGCTCCGCGAGTCCGCTAGACGTCCCCTCCCAGCCTCGTTCTCTTTGAAGACGCGCAATTGTTCTCGCGGGCGCGCGATTAAACTCGGAGATGCGTAAGCGCGCATTGTTTTGCGCGCAGCATCTCCGCGCGAGTGACACGTGCACGCGGGCCCGCATGAATATGGATGGTGTGTTTTTGCCGAGGATGGCGCGCGTGTACCTGAGAGCGCGGGGCCCGACGGCAGACAATGCGGGCATTACCGCGCTGAGCCGCGCAAACAATGCTGTTCTTAGATTTTGGTAATAAACGCGGGGCGCGCGCGCCTCTGCCAGCCGCCCGCAATTATGATCCTTTTCTTTCCGCGCGGAGCTTTCGTTCGTTTAGACATGCGGGCTGTGGGTCTTTAAGGCGAGACCCCGGCTCGAACGACTGCACGTGGAGACTACGCGTAAGCAATGTGTTTTATTTTTTAATGATTCAGTCAGTTTTAATAAAACAGAAGGTAATATTGATTCTTTCGTGCGTAAATTAATTAGGTAAATAATATTATTTCTAAAAATAATATTATTTTTAAATAAAATTAGTAAATAGAATATTTTTACGAATTTGATGATTTTATTTAATCATTAAAGCTGTTTTTCATGTCGAACGACGATCAAGTATTTCATTTGAGCGACTCGAATAATATTGATTCTCATTAAACGAAACAACTATATTACAATTTGCATTATTTATTTGTAATTTGATCGATCATTTTATGCCTTAAAAATAGTTTATAGAATTCGAATCTTTTCATGCAAAATTCTGACGAACACTAAAATGATGTGCGTGGTGT
>JAXIUT010000009.1:1958175-1979553 GCA_035586675.1 Eurytoma californica | reverse complement strand
GTATGTAAGATATTTTGTATACCAGACCTACGCTCGGGCAATTTATTTGCCTATAGTAGGATTACGATGTAATACTGATTTAAATAAGTAAATAAATATGAATTCCACGTATACTAATGAGAGAATTTAATATACGTTATAAGTTGTTCAAATATTCGACGAATTTATTAAATAAATACATGCGGATGAATCTCACTTATTCACCGTAGAAAAGTAGATTATTATATATGCGATAGAAAAATAATATTTCGACGTCGTCTTCGCGCACGTTAAACTCAACGCAATAGTTTTTACGCTCGACATTCGGACCGAGCGCATAAAAGAAGCGCAATATTAAGCGCAACAGATCCAATGAAATCCGTTTAGAGCTTGATCTTGCCGTCGCCTTAATCCGCGCCCGAGGTCTTTCTCTCTCTCCGGTCGCGCGAGCTACTCGTTCCCATTTTCCGCGCAAAAGCCCCGTCGCAGCAGCGGAGCGCGGCTCGGCGGGTATACCTTACCCTCCTAACGATTCCCCGGCGCACGCCGGACATTTCCAGCCGAATTAGCCCGGGTCCCCGCTCGCTCCTCGGCATAATTGCCTCGTCACCTCAAGACACCCCGGGACGGGCCTGTCCGCGAGGACTCGTTCGCCTCGGGCGAGCGAAGCTTCACCCCTTTCCCCCCTCGCCGCTGCAAGCTCCTTTTCTCCGCGAAAAAAGGCGCCGGCGCGCGATTGATTTATTCGCCCGCCGCGCCGCCTCTTTAGACCCGCTCCGCTTCGCCGGGGAAGAGCACGTTTCCTTTCTTCTTTGCCGTAGCGGCACCGGGGGGAGGCGAGATAATTTCGTTCGATGGCGATGTTCTTGACCGAATTAAGTAGTGATACTTAAATTTAACGCGGCGATGAAAAAGTTTCCCTCCCTGATTACCTTCGTTCGCTTTTTTTTTTACATGGACTCCTTTTTCCCGTCCGTAAAGTTTGGATAATTCTGAAATTATCCTTTGTTTAAAAATTTGCAGGATTAGCAGTTTTAATTAAAGTTTCTCTTTAATAAGGTTATGCGAAGAAAAAGGTTCATTTTGAACAATGACTAATCGCGAGTTTCGTAACGATTTCATCATGTCGGATATAAACCGCGGGTGTCATTATCCCGGCAGATCCCGCGACGCGATAATTCCTCGGGCGCAGCCTCATCCCGTCGACCGTTTGGTACTTTTTAACGCCTGCTTATTTCTCGCTCAGCTAAAAGAAGACGTTATGAATACGCTTTACCGCGAGCCGAAATTTGCCCGTCTCAAACGAGCTTGTAACGAAAGAAGGGACCGCGGCGCCTGTTATACGGCGCCGGCATGAATATGTAAATGGAAATTACGTGACGTTTCTATTTAAACGGAGAGGAGACGCCATTTTCGCGTTATATTTACTGCCGGTAAAGCGCGGAATACGCAGCTCGCGGGAACAAGGGACAAAATTCGAAAAAAAAAAATCCATCTTACACGCCGTTACACGAGGCCGTGCAATAAGATCTCGTCCGCGAGTTGAGTCGATTGCCGGCTCGTTTCGTCAGCCGCGCGAATTTTCTTCTTTCGTCACTCGACGCTCGCGAGTGCAACGCTCGCCTTTGCCGGGTGAACGTGCACCTTCTCCTATTAGGCGCGCTGCGCTCGTCGGACGTGGCGTAATGATGTGCGCGCGCCTTCGTCGAATCGACGCATTTTATTGTTTGCACGGGGGCTCAATTTTCAGTTCTGTTTTCGCTAGGCCATTGTGCTCGTTGGCGATTGTGCAATTCGTTAACATCCGTCTCTGCGTCGCGCGGTATTTCCAAACTTGCAAATGCAGTTTTTTGTTTGCTCCCCGAAGGTTTTTCCTTTCGAGTATAGATAAGCTTCTTTCTGCAGATGTCGGTTGTTACCGAAGTAAATAGAAACGAGGCTTTAAGGAACAATGAACGTTTTCTTTATCTTATTTAAGAATGAATAACAGTGACACGGATTTAACGGGTAAAGGTCTATTGGAGTTTCCCAGAATCATTAATTTATTTCTGGAAATGATATATCAAATTTACACGAAAAAAATGTTGTCGGTCCGTCAAATCAACGATAGTCACGTAGACGTGTTTTCAACGAAAGACAAATATTCATTTTATAAATTACACATTTAATGGCCCCGGTAATCAACGACTTCAGGCTAATTAAAGAAAAAAAACGCAAATCTATTTCACAGAAGCACGACCAGAAGTGTCCACGCATTTAGATGCCGCGTGTCATTAGCCTAATTGGCCTCGAAACTCGTCGAACCATACGAATCGTCGTAAATGCTGCCACCCGGCCAGCTGCACCTCGAGTCAATCGCCCGTGCGCAACGGTTCACTTTTCAGTATAATGAAATGAAAGAAAATCTATTTTCGAAAAGTGACTCCTTCCCGCAGCGAATACCCGAGAAAGAACTATTTCCTTAATGAAAAGTCAAGCCGGGAAGCCGGAGGGGATGCGCCTTAAAGGATTCGACCGAGGATCCGTCTCTCTCTTTTTTTTTCTCCTCGGAATAAAATTTATCTCGCATGACGAGCGAATTGACTGCTAACGCCGGTTGATGGAAAACCGGAGACGCCCTTATCGCGCGCGCCTCTCGCACGGTCAAGTTCATTAGAGAAATAAAAGAAAAAAGAAATCGCAGGCGCAAACTAAAAATAAAAATGAAACGCAGATCTCGCCGTGACTCACTTGCGTCTTATTATGTGACTTTTATTTCTTTGATAGTAAGCGCACGGGCAGGTTGACTAAGCCGGTGATTAAAGGATCAAAGTTTATTCGGACGCCTTTGTAAAAACACTGTTGCCGTTTCGTCGCGCTTAAAGTTCTTTTCGTTTTTTTAAGCATAAAAAGGTAAAAATAGACTGTAATTTAATAGTTCGTTTTACATATTTTTTGTTAGATTGCGTCTAAAAGTGAAATAAAAAAGATAAGCATCTTGTATGCGCATTCAATTAAGTTTGTTTGCGTTCAAGATTATTTAGAATGTAAAGTCCGCCTGTGACGCATTTTAAAGGTCTAGGCGTTTTCGTATATTTCGTATATTTTACAGACAGTTTCTTCAAAACTCTCATTTTCATCTATACTAACGGTATTATATGTAATCGTATTCTAAGAAA
Organism: Eurytoma californica; assembly: GCA_035586675.1. Taxonomy (NCBI): domain Eukaryota; kingdom Metazoa; phylum Arthropoda; class Insecta; order Hymenoptera; family Eurytomidae; genus Eurytoma; species Eurytoma californica. The sequence goes on along the minus strand of JAXIUT010000009.1, from coordinate 1,976,416 downwards.
GATGAGTAAGGCACCATTAAAAAAAAATCATGACACACCTGAGATAATAATTAATCTATCGCTAATAGTTCCGACGCAAATACCAAAAGACCCGAAATTAGCGTCTCTCAACTCATGCATAGACAATCGAACGTATCCCACCAAAACAAAAAATGAATTTCCCCGTAATCTTTCTGTTGCAGACGGCAGCGACGGGCAGTCGCCACTGGACCCCTGGTCGATCGTCTGGTATATCGGCTCGTTCGGCGGCCTGGTGGCCTTCTTCCTGATCGTCAGCTGCTCGGAGTGGTGTTGTCGCCGTGGCGCGCGGCCCCTGTCCGTACCCTACACCCAGCGGGGCGAGGTGATAAGCGCCACGGGCCAGCCCACATCGGAATCCTCGCCGCCGCCGCCCTACCACCTGTTCGCCCCGCCGCCCTACGACTCCGTGAATTACGCGGAGATCGCGGACAAGGGCCCGGCCGGCGAGAAGCTCGACATCTACGTGATCACGCTGCCGATCCAGCAGCCCCAGGTGCCGCAGCCGAGCCTCGCCCGGCCGCTGCCCCAACCGCCCGCCTAGAAGTGCGTCCTCCTGGTGGCCGCGTCGCGGCTACTGGACGCCAGGCTACTCTTGCTGCTGCTGCTACCCGAGGCCGGGCAGCGCAGGCCGGGCAATCGGCGCCGTCGGCGAGCGCCGGCCATCGAACCACCCGCCGAGGCTGCAGCGGACACCCTCAGGACCGTCAGCGTCGACACCGGCGACGGCGCGTTTCCCAGTTGACGCCCGCCGACGCCCGAATTACCCCCAGCTCTCTAAATCGCCACCCGCCGGACCCAGCGGACGGGGAGCGTCGCCCCCGTGGTGCTCGGCGTCGATCGTCACGACGCCAAATCTTTGTACATAGAGACTTTATCGTATTATAGTCGACGAATTTCGTATATGAAAAAACAAATGAAAAAGACCGTGGCTTCCCGTAGTCGAAGCCACCCGAAAAAAAAAAACGAGAAAAGACGAGCGAGCGAAGCCATCGCTCAAGAATCGACGTTGCGCTCGAGGTGCAGGTGTATAGAACCGCGCGGAGCCGATCGTTTGTCGTCGCGCGCACAATGGGGCGAGAGCTCGGCGCGCATGCATCACGGGCGCCGCGACGAGTTGCAAAGTCCGACGCGCCACGCCGGAACGGCCCGACGGACGAAAAACGCTTCCTCACCGCCGCCTCGCCGCCTTAATGTCTTTCTTTCGCCGGAGAATTAACGACGCGCTCTCCGGCCGCGATCCCCACGGAAGAAGAATTATCGCCGGGGCGAAAAAGCCGATTTTCCCGAGGCGACGATGAGCTCCGCCGCGGAGGCGCACCTGACGCGCTCCTAGCGTATTCGCCGAGAGAGAAATTGTTAGCGACGCGCATTGCGCAATAAACCGGTAATATTTAATAGGCATTATTAAAATCTACAAGCGCGTTCGCTAATCGTTCGAAGGAATTTAATGACTGTATCTAGTGTCGTCAGCGGCTAATACGTTTTTAACGATTCGCATCTCCGCTTCCGAGTAGAGCACCGCGTATTTTCCCCGGCTGCAGCGAAGACGATACCGATTTTTCAACGTGCGGACAAAGAAGAATAAGAAGAAGTGGAAGAGCAAGAAGGCAAATTTTGGAGGCTCTCCTCGGACGTTTCGATACGCGTGACTAAGGCGAGCGCGCGAGCCTTTAACGATCGCCGCTACCGATCGCTCCGCTGCGAAAGGAGCAGGAGAGTTGCGTCAGGCCGAGGAGAGAAGCCTACGTGACTAAGTCGCCGGCGAGTCACGCGCACGCGGACCCGTAAGTCATCGACGCGCTTCGCAGAAGAAAGACGAAAGGAACTTTGGACCGGCAAGTGTGTATTATTGGTGAAGCGAGAACCTCGCGCAAAAGACCCAAATGTAGCGTGCGCGTCATCGCTGTTGTATATAACAGTAAAGGAAAGACTCAGCTGAAACTGGACTCGACGCAAGCCAGCAGCCAGTGCGTGGCAGCAAAGACGTTCGTTAATTGGGAGCAATAATGCGGGACATTTGTAAATGAGAGATCGTTTTTCAAACGCGCCACCGACTGCCGTCGCGAAGGCTTTAATATCTTTAGGCGCCGTGAAAACGAGCGGAGTGAATTTAAAAAATTTCCGCGATAACGTTGGATGTAATAGGCGAGGATGTTGCGACATTCAATCAGTCTCGTTAAAGGAGGGAACAGCGCAATCTCGAGCCAGTGACGATGAGAAGCCGTTGATCGTGATTCTCCATTACGCACCTCTTTGGCATTGGATTTTCTGCTCCGTGGTACGCGAGGGACTTCCATAGCGGGAAGAGAAGTCTGTGGAGCAAGGCCAGAATGACGCCCGCTAGACCCTGACCACCCGGTCGATTTTGTTGTTTTAAATTTTGAGTCGCCTTTTTTTAATTTAAAAGAGACCGCGCGGTACGTCCACGAAAGTCAAGAGAATCCAAGGTTAATAGCTGCATAATCGAGCGTCAATCAGCGACAACTAATCGTCACCGCATCACGATTGCATGCTCACTCTTTAAAATAAGATTAGGATAATGCCGCATTAACGTTGTCGATTAGATTAGACGTTGTCAGTGTCATCCCGCAAGTTGTTTTCTTCAAAGACCACTTGTTATGCAAATTAGCGTTCCGACGAGTTAGGTAATTTTCAAAATATCTGCACTGTGCATCGAAAAATCTTGAAAATCCGAAAGCCGCGGGTTTTTACAGTTTATCGCTGTATTTAGAAAATTATTCACCGCCTCTTGTCTTAGCGGAAAAATGCAAATGTTTTTACAACCATTCGAGCGCGCTCCGCTGAAGCACGCGATAAATTACCAAGCGAGCGAAGCCCGATGCGCTTCAAAATAAAATCGGTCGCAAACATCGAGCCTCTCTTGCATTCGTCATCGAGGCGGGGACAGGCCGCCGCGCTCAAAATACCCGCCCGCGCAAATCGGCTAATTTCCCCTCGCGAACAAAAAGTATCCGACGAAAAAAAAAAACCATCGCCACCGGTCGGCTCCTTTCCCGCTCGTCTGTATTTGCGCCCACGCGCGTTCGCCCCTGCAAACTCGAAAAACAAACTGGACGCGGGCGCTGACCAAAAAAAAAAATAAAAAAAAAACCTCGCGACAGAGGAGAGAAGCACCCTCGTTTACACTTCATCGCGCGGTGGGGAAAAGTTCAAACACGAGGGCGCGCGCGCGCGTCAGGCACGTATAGCTCTTGACGCAATAAACGCGAAAATGAAGAGGGTCTACTTGGACGAGCGCGAGCGCGAGTAAACGAGCCGCTCGTAAAAGTCATTCCCGGCGATATTACCAGACAACGAGCCAAGCGAGTATCTGGCCGACTGCCGAATATCGCGCTAGCGCATCGATAAGGACCGAGCTTCCCCCCCTCCGACGCGGTGCTTATGCCCGAGCGGCTAACGAAGTTACCGGCGCTCTTTCGGTCACCGCGGGGGCGGCGGCGGACGGGCGGGGAGGGAGACACAAAAAAAAAAGGCGCGAGAGGCTCACCGGCGAGAGCCCGAGTATATGCGCGCGCCCGGCAAAAATTTCAAAGCTATCGCCGGTACTTTTTATTACGCGTGTACGTTCGATCGTTAACGGGAGATAACGAAAAAAAAAATGGGACGAAGCGGCGGTTTTTAACGACCAAGCGAAAAGTGTGTACTTTGCTACGCAAAGTTTTTCGGCGCACCGTTAATGGTGAAAGGTATGGCCTGCGAAATGATAGGGACGTGCTCGGCGGAGGGATACTGATGCTTCGACGCATTAAGTTTTTTTTTTTTGTTTTTTAATGACCTGGGCCAGTAACGTTGGCTCGAATTCTAAAAATCTAATTTTTTTCCTCCGAAGCTTATCAAGGATTTACCGTACTGTAATTGTGTAATTGTAACGTTTTTTAGTATTTCGCAGAGTACACGAATCTTTAGTTTCATCGATCTACTAGTGTCGAAATAGCCATAAATCACTTTTACTATATTCACTGTATATGCGTCAATTGTAGCGGTTGGTATATACGTTCGTATATATGTGTATAATATATGTATATATATATGTAATATATATATATAATATAGACATGAAAAATGGACCAGTTGTATTGCGATGAAATAAGCTCGTTTTATTGCAAAAGTTCTTACTCGTTAGGAATTTTATTGAAGAAAATGAGAAGAAGAAAAGTTTAATAAAATTGAGACTTACTAATTTTAATAAACAAAACTATCTGATTAGTTAGTGGATTTTTTTTTGTTTACCGTAGACTGTACAACTAAACTTGATTGCGCGATTGAGAAAAATTCAATTTCTTAGTACACGACAGCTATTGAATTTCGAACACACATGTACTTTCACCCTAAGTACTAAAAAAATTGAACGAAACTTTCCGCTTAATTCAAACAGCACCGGTCAACATTTTACTACTCTTTTCTTCAAACCTCATGGTATTAATAGAAACGTCACGCAGATTATCCTTCAAGTATTAGAAGAAGAAAACTCCTATAATCGCTTTTTCAAAGCCGCGCCATTAAAATGCAACAGACTGACTTCTAGCAATAAATTGCTTATCGCTCTTTCAGTCTATTTAAAAAAATAAACAAAATGAAACAAAAAAAAAAGCGACACCCGAACGTATTCCATTAGCCGAGCGCGCGAAAGAGGGCGAAAAAAAAAACGGGGCGTCGGGTGAAGCGAGGCGATCCTTCCGGGCGCCGTATATCGCGCCGCCCCCGCGCGGCGGCCCCTTTTTCGCGCGTATTAAGGAGGAAGTGAGTTTGTATCGCCGCCCGAAAACTCCCCCGCCGCGGATAAGCGGGTGTCTCCGTGCGCCGCTCCCGCGAATATTGGGCGCTCGCGCGAGACCCAAATCGACTTCGCTCCCGCGTAACGCCCGATCGATTATATAAAAGCGCTACGCGCCCGCATGATCTCAACTAGTCGTTCAAGTGTACATATACCGCGAGCTAGCCCTATGTACCGTAGGTGCATGTAATTCTTAATTTTAAAACTGTAAGCGCCCGAAGTGCGTGACTGGGATGTGTGTTTTACGCGCGATCGCTCATTGTGTGTACATACGGCGTTCGATGTTACGGCGCTCGTGAGAATGTGTGCGAAGCGTGCCACTGGTGCGGGCGACGAGGTCGCCCCGCTAAATTATTTTTTATACTTTTATATACACATGTGTCGTTGTAAATGTGCATCGGTGACGATCGAATTAGCGAGTCTGAACTATTTGTCATTGCGCGTGTACCGTAATTGTTCATGATGAGAGAATAAAGTTGTGTTCGATTATTCCAAACGGGGAGTTCCTCTTTTTTTCCCATCATTTTTTTTTATCTCCTGTCCTCGACCAGCTCTGCTCTACTGGATTAAAACCGGCAGTTTTCCCAAACGAGATGAATAATGGAACAATAATCCAATGACTTTCGCGAAACGTGTTTTCATTTTCAAGTGGTTTGTTACATCGTTCAAATTAAAAATTAACCTTTTATTATGTCACGTGCGAATTCGATTAAACCCTATTAAAACGATCGAGGCGAGTCAATTGATTTCTCATTCAGAAAAGGCAAGAACACAGCGCTCGAATCCATTCCAGTAAATAAAAATCCCCGCGGCTTGCAAGCGAATGCGCGTCACTAAATCGCTGCGCCAAGCGTGAGTTTCATAATTTTCTTTTTTCAAGGGCAAACGCAAAAGTCTTTCTAAATAGAGTCAAGGCCGAGCGTCAATTTCGCGTTTAATTCGAGCCCGCAATTACAAAAGCCAGTCGCGGAAGCGAGCGCGCCCGTCGATATCGCGACCGCTCTAATCCACCCGCGCGATCGACGTCTTCCGGCGAGCGCGCAAACAAACGGTGGCCAGCGTCGCCGCGAGGGCCCCCCGCAATTATAATCGGCAACAGTGTTTCGCGGCGTCCGCGTCGACGGCGCGTAATCGCTGGCCGCCCGCCAATAAATACCGCCGTAGCGCTCGATCGGCCGCGCGCCAATGTCATTGCCATCGGATCTCAAGGATGAGACGCGCGCGCGCCTGCACTTCTGCTTTTTTTCTTTCCTTGCAGGCAATTAAACGCGGCTCGCACGCGCGCGAACCGCAAATCCGCCGTTATGTCACCGCGCGATCGACGTAACAGGTTCATCGACTTTTCTAGACGATTTTCTTGGACGTTTGGATGCGCCGCGGAGGTATGGCACACTCGCGGTGCGCGCGCTCGCTCGGGGGAGATAGAGGATTATTCTTTTTTAACGTGCAAATCCGGATCGGGAGTTATACGAGCCGCGCGAATTATTTTCTCTCTCTCATTTTTCGCCGCGGCCCGCCAGTCTGCCACGGGGATTTCTCGCGCTGATAGGGCTTCCCTGTTTGCTGATTGAATCCACGATATTATTTTATGAATATATATTGGAGATAACCGCGCCGGAGTAATTGAGTTATTCGAGGCTCGCGAGTGCGAAAAAGGTATTTTTAAATTAAAAAAAAAAAATGAGAATTGTCGCGGCTAAAATTTTATTCGGTCGCGCGTCCATCGACAGCAATTAAAACCGAAAAAGATTCATTTTCATTTGTTTAGGCAAGAGCGAAAGATCCGTCGGGTCGACAAAAAAACATTGCACGCCACGCGTAATATTGAAACGTTGGGCAGGCCGACTCGTTTCATAAATTATCCTCGCGACGGGACAAAAAGTTTCGCGCACGCCGCCGATTGTTCCGCGCGGGAAGTGCCTTTTTTGCTGGGGGTTCTTTCAAAACGAAACGAATATCCCCGATGACGCGACGCGGAAAATTCCGTTTAATTATCCGCGAGCGCGCGCTCGCTTTTTCGCGCGAGCTCGAATGCGTCGTCGGCGCCGGGAAAAGGAGGTCGCGGATCTGTCGCTGGAAAATTAACTTATCCGCGCGATTATGCCGCTTCTGCCAACCGCGACGGGGTGAGCACGGAAAAAAAGGTCGAAGCACCGAAGGAGGTCGTGCAGTGGTGTAAACGTGTACGTCCCCGGTGAAGACTCGGGTGAGAAACGGTTTGTTGCCTCGGTCGCTCCTCTTTTTTTTTATTCCCCGAGTTTGCCGACCTATCAACACGATCTCGAGGCGAGAGAGAAATCTCTTATCGCGCTAAACGAATAGATTCTGTAGCAGGAAAAAGCGGCGGTTTTTTTTCAACGCGAAATGAATTGTAAATTTTTTTTCTCGAATAGGAGAGACATCCGCGACAGGATCGCAGTAATCAAATGCAAGTAAAAAGGAAAAACCGCGTTAATGATAAAGTGGCGTCAGCGCGGGAAAAAATTTAAATTAAAACGCGAGCGCTCGGAGCGTCGCCCCGCTTGTAAAAATAAATCAGTCGAAATTAGTAATTTTTCATAAGCGCGATCTGCAATTTACTTTGTGCAATGAAAAAATTTACGACTCGAGCCGTGAAAAAAGCCGCGAATTCCCCGTCTGTGCGCTCGCTCCCTCCCTCCCCGCGCCCCTTTTTTTTCTCCGCACCCGGACCTCCTCTGCACAATGAAAAAGCGTCCGGAGGGAGTGGAAGAAAGGAGGGTGGGGAAGGGTGGGATTTAAGGGGTGAACGCGAGATGCTGCGCTCTCGAAAATTCTCCGGTGATGTACAATAATAATGCGCGCGCATAACGCTGTACGCGCTCCTAATGATAGCGATAACTTATCTCTACGAACTCGGAGGAGGGAGGGAGAGACGCTCGGGATAAGAGAGAGCGAGATGTAAATTAAATAGAGGGAGGCGGCGAGATGAGGAAAAAGAGGTAAAAAAACTAACTTTGCGATTTTCATGCGGGAATGTATGATATTGTTAATTAGTCGGTAAGAACCGGTTTTCCTTTAAATATTTGATTAAAATATTAAAAGAGTTTCAGTTTTATTGTTGATTAGATTACCATTCCTTGGGGACAAGTTTTATGGAATTAGCGAGAACTTAAAAGATTTTGTGGTCTTACCTATGCTCAACTGTTACCACTGGTGTGGAGACTTGTCAGCTAAGGAACATTTCATTACGTGAAACAGAATAACATTTTTTTCCTCAACATGTGAATGAAATAATCCTTTCAGGGAGAGAATACGTAATACATGTATTTACAAATATATACTTTCACACGCACGTATCACGTGCCAACATTTCTATGTACACTGTGCATAAGGACCTATAGGTACATTAATTTAAAAAAAGAAAAAATATTTATCAAGGAAATGGTTTACTTTTTGCTACAAGGATAAATTGTTCAAGATCTTATTTTTCCCCACTATAAAATAGTACAATTTACCATTTAATGTTTATAATTATTCTCCTTAAAAATTTTGAATTTGAATTTTTTAAATAAAAATTAGCAAATCAAAGTAATTTAAAAAAAAATGATTTTCTAAACAAATGATTGCAAAAAGAAATATTTATCTTAAATTTTCTAATAGCAATCTAAAAAGTAGTAAAAATTCAAAACCCACAACATTCCAGATAACAATGGCAAATACTACCCAGTCTCTTTCGAATACGTCAGGCAGGTACGTACTTTATGATTTTTCACCGGCGCTGCACACATGCGACTAGTCACTTTTTCAAACTCTGGCCGTTCCCAGGCCTCTGGCGACTCGTAAACCATCGCCGCGCCTAAAATAACTCGACACTTTCTCTGCGCCAAAAAGCAAACGAACGGTCGTCCCTAATAAAACAAATTCCATGCAAATAAACGCTTTTTTTTTTAAAACTTCATCTCTTGTCCCGGCGACGCCCCAACCGGCGAGAAACACGATAGGCGAATTATCGCCAAGGCCGCGAGCGGATGTTTTTGCGTACGATCGAGCCTCTCGAAATTTCTCGCCGATTCGTGCACGGCTTATCAGCGAATCGTTGCATATATATCGTGACCTTCGCGCGCTTTTCCGCGTGTCGTAACGGTGCGCGATTGTTGCACCGCGGTGAATCCGCGCTTCGTTCGTTAACGTCGACGAGCCTCGACTGGTCCTGATAACAGGCCCCTCGTGAGACGTGAGTAGTCGCGCGATAGGACGATCGTGTGATTAAAGTAGCTGGATGAAAGGTGATCCCAAATAAATAGCAGTAATAAGAGGCTGAAGAGATTTTCATTTTTTTTTTTTTATTGAAATCGTCAAATTTATTGCGAGAGCGACGAAATGAACTATTTGAACGGCAATTAATTAATTATGCATTAATTTTTGACATTATTTTTAATTGAACGTTACTGAAGCGAATCGCCGGATAATGCTGAAATATTAATAAATTTAATGGGAGGATTTTATGTGTTACCGAGTAATATTTAGCGTTGATTAAGGGCTCACATTCGTTATGCCGAAATAGATTTCTTTTACTCTTTTATTTTAACATTGCTACACTGAAATACAAAAAGTTCCTTTTTTTAAATTATTATTTTCTGCACTTTCCAGGAATATTTCAAAAATTTTTAATATAATTCGTGTTAAGAACCGCATTTCCCAAATAAATTTTTGTCTGCTTTATAATATAGGCATCGCGCGAATAATTACCAAAATGCAGCTCCCGATTGTGTAATAAACAAATTAATTAACTTAGTAAAATGGATAATAAAATATCTGACCATCCAAAATACATAATTTAATAAGGTAGCTCGGTCCAATAAGGGAGCTGTGTGTATACACGTCGCTTCCCAGGCGCTTCCAGCCCATTCGGAATTTCATTAGCGAATTTCGAAAAGCGAGAGCCGCGCGCATCAGGGACCTCTATATATATACGAGCGGACGTCGTGTTTACGCTCTTTACCTGGGGGCGGCGAGTCACGAGTCGAGTCGAGCGGACGCGAACCCGTAAAAAAAAAAGGGATCGAGGCGAGGATGGAACGGAGGGCAGATGCGAGGAGGCGCTAATGGAAAAGGATGTGCGCGCAGCCGGAGACAGGCGAGGATGGGACGCTGCGCTATTTGCTTTTGAAAAACTGGTTTCCACCTCGCGGCCCGGAGGAGCTCGGCACCTCGCTGCAGGCGAAGCTCTCGGCGGACCCGAGGCGCGGACGCCCGCTAGATTTTTACGATTTTTCGTTTACGACGCCGAGCGGGACTGGATTCTCCCTCTCTCTCTCGCTCCCTTTTCTCGCGATCACCGGCGCGCAGTCATATCGGCCCCCGAGTGCGTACTGGAGTTTTGTCGCCGCGATGAGACTTTTAAATTCGACTTTTTATTGTTTCTCCCTTTTCTTCCTCCCGCTCAACATGCCCTGCCCCTGCTGGCCGTTGATTAAATAAAGTTATAAATAGAGATCGAGGGACTGATTGTACGGCGATGTTGACCTTTTTTTCTTCTTTTAATTTGACGAAGCTGCCTTGGGTGAATCCCTAAAAAGAAAGGAGGGAAATAATTGGCGGACTTCCAAGAAATTTAATTAATGATGCCAGCTGAAGGAAATAACTGGGAAATGTATTTTTGAAAAATGGAGGATGACCCAATGTGAGGAAAATCAAAATCCGACCGTATCTTTGTTATGCAGAGCAGCGGGAATTAAGAAGAGAGAGAGTACTTAAAAAGGACCGTGTTAAAAGTAACGGCACGATGCACTCGTTATTTTATGTAGAGCAAGAAACTTATTTTTTTTTTCGCTCGCTTTCTCTCTTGTCCTCTAAACAATGAAGAAATACCTTTTAGGTCAACGATTATTTAAATTACTTTCGTTTACTATTGTACGAAAAAAATGATTAATCCAAACATACACTTATAAGCAAAAAATGAATCACTAAATAGTGAAGCAGCTTTTGTCAAGCACACATCAACCTGATGAAAATGTCCTTCGAACTCGCCACCGCATTAATCGACTGATAATAGCAGCAGCAAGAGGAATGAAGAAACGGAAACTAAAGAATCCCGTACTTAATACCGCGGAGCGCTCGAGTTTTATCAGCGGTCATTACAATAATGTAAGAACAGCGGGGAATTAGTTTAGTGGGAAACGATAAATCTCGACGTGTACAGCGGACGATTAACCGCCGCGCTCGGCAAGTGAATTTAATGCACGCTCAATTGTCGGGAAAGAATTGATTTTTCCACCGACGCGGCAATTTATCGCCGCGCGTTTTAATAAAACTTCGCGTTACTCACTTCGGCGTGAGCGCAGCGCGCGCATCCTTCATCGAAGCAGCTTTTAATCGCTCATTCATAAAACCCCGCGTAAACACGCGACGTCTCCTTCGCTCTCTTAAAAAAGATGACGGAGAGAAGAAAAACAAGCGACCCATTCTTAAAATAGACCGCGCCGTCGTAAAGCACCTGAAGCGCGTCCGGCGTAATCATGTCTCCGCTGCGCTTTAGATAAGAAAAAAAAGAAGAGAAGTTCCGGAGGATCCGCCTCATCGGCACGTACTGCGTGTTACACTATAGGTGGCTGTACGTATTATCTCGGCGCTGCCAAGGATTCGGCGCGCGGCTTTTCTTATGCAACTGGTCGCTTGGCAGCGCGCGGGCTGAAATTTTGAATCGCGGGCGAGCCGGATGGACGCGCGATTTATCACCCGGCGCGATATCGTCCCTCCCCCGCGGTCTCGAGTTCTTTCTTTCTTTTTTTAAGACCCTCGCGTCTGGTACTTAAAAGCGCGCGAATTAAGTTTAATCCGCCGGTGCTTCAGAAGCGAAAAGTTTTTGGCGGAGCGGCGCTCGAATTGCCGCTGAGGTTTTTTCTCTGAAATAATCTTTATAACAATGGAAAATTTTGGATTTCTTTATCCTCGTGTTTTGTATTGCGGTTAATCGGCTTAACGAATGCATATTAAATTGTTACGTAATTATTTGAACATTACATTTTTTTTTTATCTCTTGTATTGCATTTCGGATTTTCCTTACACGCTTGAAGATCGCAAATGTTTACTGAAGTAATAATTACGTATGTTGGTTTTATGATTTTTAAATTCATGGATTCGAGATGGGTTTCGCGTGAAATAATTTAAGCTGACTTTGATTAATTTAGTTTTTGCAATGTTTATATGTGCAATTGTTGTACATTTAGCTGGCAATAATTTTTATTTATAAATCCAATCTTGGACGATGCTTCAAGGTTGAAAGAAACGTTGGAACTTCTCGCGAGTTGTTATACGAGTTTCAGAAATCTTGAGCGTGGTAGGCGTGCACCAAAAAAATGAGCCAAACTCAAGCTGAAAAAGGTACTTCAACTTTTCGCGGACTGAACTTCTGAAAACTCGTTTATTTTTGTTTTTAAATTAAACCTATTTCAAAATAAATGCAAAATAACGGGCTTCTCTTGCGATGGTAAAAAATAAAGATATAAAAAAGTACAAAATTTCGGAGAAGAAATAACGTCTTCTTTTATTTATTGTTAACAGTTTAATGGACGTACATAAATTGAAATCTAAAAATATCACCATAAACAGTAGCTTCGATGTCAGAAGAGCAAGGAAAAGAGAAGTAAAACGAAGCATTGAAACTTTTATGCGTCCTTTTTAAAAGAATAAACTTACTTGTTAAAATCGCATAAATTTGTTTTAAAATAAAATATTTTTATGTGCAAAGTGCATAAACCAAATGACAGGTCGTAATATTCAAGTAAAGATAAATTACACTTAGGAGTCTATGTACATTTCATGTTGTGTCATTATACGAGTAGTATGATTCATACTCAATAATATTTAATTAATATGAAAATTATTTTAGACTGAAATTTAAATGATGTGATTACTTCTAATTAATCACACTGTAAATTTACTGTCAATAAATAGCTGCTGCTTACTGTAGTTTATTATATTCAAACATTTATGAAAAGATCGATTATTTTTACTACTCATTAATTTTTATTGTTTTACAAACTAAAATAGCCCGAACCATTATAGTTTTTAAATCGATAAAAATAGTTTCGAAATTGGCGCACGTGAAGTAGAAACTGTTTTATCGACTTTACGCCTCTTGTACATGCAACGGCAAGAAATAGGACATTGAGCGCATTCTCGCGTAAATTTGGGATACTAACAGACACCTACAGCATCCCATCTGAAGTAAGTCAGCTGAGTTGGTACACGAGCATCAAATTATTAAATTCGTCAAGTTTCAGGAATATTTAAGTGCAACTTTTTCTTCAAAAAATAAATATTATATCAAATCTACACACCGCCTAAAATGTGTTAGGACCTAAAATTTAAAAGTCACTTGGCAAAGAACGAAGAAATGCCATCGCGAGGGTTAAGATGAGTGAGTTTACAAGGAAATGTTGAGTATCAAAAAAATGGAAATTAGTTAAAATTTAGTATTTAAAAAGTTAACCTGAACATGGATTATCTTGGTGAATTTATTGCCTTGGGCATTGACAGCATAATTTTTGGAATTTGTTTGAAACAGTATTTCTACTGTAAAAATTCAATATCCGCTGTCAAAGTATGTGCTGCTTCTTACTGTTGTAAAATCAATGTTTTTATCTCTAAATTATTTATTTACATACAATTTTTATACAGGGAGCGGAATTTTATGAAGTCAGTGACAATTTACACGACATACTACAGAAAAGTCTTGATAGTAAAATAAACTATGTAGCAATCCGAGGAGCTGTGAAACCAATAGGTGAACCAATTCGCAGTATCAATCACAATGACATTACTGGTGTTGTTCAAAAACTGAGCGTAAAAGAACATGTTGTTGTTAGAACAACATCTGGTTATTGGTGGGTTTTTTAATTTTCAGCTTATTAAAATGCAAAATATTTTTAATTAAGGAGATGCTTATAAATTGATGTACAATATGGCCTTACAAACAACATCTATTTACAGGTCTGACCAGGAACACACAATGCAAGAAGTTTATAACTCGGTTCCATTTGTCCTTAAAAAAGGACGGCATCAAATAGAAGTTGTTGATGCAATGGCTGCTGAAATTTTGGATATGGAGACGATTTCTGATTTCTTTGAGCCAAGTGCTCCTACATTTGTTGATTATGTATGGGGATTTTTTACAGGTAATATTTTAATCATAAACTGTATTTATTGTAATGTATTTAATTTTCATAATAATTAATTTGTAAATAAACGTTAATAATTTATATTTTTGCAGGACACAGGCAGAGAGGTTTACAATCTACAGAAGAAATGCTAAGAGAAGGTTCAATAATCACAGGTATTGGTGAATTATCAAAGTCATCATCAAAACCAGATTCTTTAGTCTTACAACCTCCAGTGAATGGCACACCATACTATCTTACAACTATGTCTATAAGTTCACTACTTCGAAAATTGGATGATCGCAAAAAAATTTACAAGTAAATAATTTTTTCAGAATTTCTTAAAAATCAAAATAAAGTTTTAAATTACATAATTTTTTATTTTAGGTGGCTATGTTTAATGTTTGGTGCAATTGGATTATTTATTGGCGGTATGGTAGTAAGACGTTATCTAAAGGATAAACAAGAACAAAGATTAGCAAGTGAATTGCGAAAATCTTTAGAAGAATCTCGGAAAGAAAGGAGACAAAGGGTGCGAGACAAGGATCTCCGTGAAGATCAATTATGCGTCGTTTGTCGCACAAATCCTCGTGAAATTATTCTCTTACCATGCGGCCATGTCTGCTTATGTGAAGACTGTTCTTTGGACATTACTCAAGACTGTCCACTTTGCAGAGAACGTATTAGACAAAAGAATGCTGCCTACATTGTTTGAAAATCAATGAAATTTTTTGTTTTTATAAAATTTAGGGAATATTTTTGTGATTTGGATGAAAAAAAAATAAAAACAATGAAAGAGCCTAAAGTTTTGAAAGATATAATTTATTTTTTTTTTCTATATGTGTACAAAAAGTCAATTATATACATATAAAAAGGAATTTAAAAATCTAATTTATTTGTAGCCTTATGCATCATGTGAGGTAAAATTAACGACGGTCCTCTTTTCTTGGCATTTGCTTTGATTACAGTTGGTTGTTCATCTGAGTCTGTCTTTTCAGGCTCTTTCAATTTTGATAAAGATGATTGCGATTCAGTTTTATCAGATTCACTCACTGATGATGTAGATGGTTGAGGGTTATCAATTTTGCTTAATTGACTCTCTGCATTTAATTGTAGTGTTTCAAATGCTTTTTCCATGGATAATGATTTTTCTGTTTCATTTGTTACATCTGATTTAACTTCTGGTTCTTTCTCAGGCTCTATATCGCATGAAAAAAATTCTTCCAGATCATCATCGCTATCAAAACCAAAAGCTTGTCTTATCCTAGCATCTTGTATTTCTTCTTTTGTGTAAGTTGACAATATAGATAAAAAACCAGCAATATCAATACCATCATCATCTGAATCTTCAAGATCTATGATAAATGAATCTGGAGGTGAATCTGGCCTTAAATCTGAAGGTTCCTGTTCATCATTTTCTTTTACTTCTTCATCTTCTGAACTTGAGTAAGCATCCGTAGACATTAAAGGCACTGAAGTATCAAATGCTGAGCATCCTTCTTCATCATCAATATTTGTTTCTGGTGTAAATAAAAACAATTCACTTTTTTTTGGTATAGAAGAGGCAGGAACTTTAGAACTACAATTTGATGTACAAGATTCTCCACAAGTTGATTTTTTGCTTCTTACTGAATGTTTATCTTCAGAAATTATTTTTTTATTACTGCCTGAAGATTGACTTTCAGAAATTGGTTTTTCATTACTTCCTGAAGGTTGATCTTCAGAAATTGATGTTTTATTACTTACTGGAAAACAATCTCCTTTAGAAGTTGATTTATCGATATTTTCTGTAGAATAATCTTCTTCACTATCTGATCCTCCTTTTATTCCAAGGCTGTCTTCAATAAACGACATTATTTTTTCAAAATCAAATTCAATATCTGTTTCTGGTGTTAACGATTCATCTACTATTTCTGCAGATGGTTCAGAAGCTTTAGAAGTACAACCAGAAGTACAAGTTTTTCCACAAGTTGACTTGTTACTAGAAGAAAAAGCTTCATCTTCAACCAATTTACTATTACTTCCTGTGGAACAATCTTCAGCACAAGTTGATTCTTTTTTTATTACAAAACTATTGTTTTTTTCAAGTTCCATTTTCATTTGCTTCTCTTTTTGAAGTTCTCTTTTAATTTTCTTCTTACTCTTTCCTTCTCTTGGTGGTTTTTTAGATCTATTTTCTGATCCATCAGGTACATGAATACCTAATAACTTTTTGGCTTTATTAGATTTTCCAACACCTAATTTTGGTATACCTCTATTCAAACCCTCAAGAAGAACACATGCTTTACAGATTTCTTGACTTGCAACAAATCCACAACGAGTGCAATTTCTACGAGCGGGAAATTTGACTGCTTCATTCATTTTTACCATTTCTCCTACAAAAAAGTTAAAGTATATTTAAATCAATGCAAAAATTTTGTGTGTAAAATAAAATTAATTACCTGAATGAATTATATCAAGGATACAGGAAGGCCTAATTCTTTCTACTTCTTTAATATATTCTCGAGTATGTCCTCTGTATGCATTTGGTGCATATATGCACTCAGTTGAAAAATACACTAACTGCTTAAAGTGGGCATACATGACAATCTCTTTTTCATATGCATATTTCAAGGGCTTACACCTTGGAATACTACCTTCTCCTTCCTGCATAAAAATTGTGATTTTTTAAATCAAATATTGGTAAAATAAAAGACATACAATGTATTAAACTTACGGTGATGATATTTGTACATCTTGATAAACGCGCAAGATCTCCCCTCAAAATATTCATTACAACAGTTTCTGCTATATCATCCGCATTGTGACCGGTAGCAATAATATCAGCCCCAACAAGAGCAGCACCTCGGTCTAGAGCTTGTCTACGAAATACCCCACAAAAGGTACAATTATTACTTTTTCCTATTTGTGCAACAATCTCATCCATAGTCCAACCATATAAATCTTTGTAAGATAAAATTTTTAAAGGCAATTGATAATCCTCTCTATTTTGTTTTACAGTTTCAAGACTGTCGTCTCTGTATCCAGTAATACCCTCATCAATAGATAAAAGAAACAAATCAAGTCCATAATCGTAGCGTTCATTTAAAAGCTTCAATATATAGGCAAGTACTGTGGAGTCCTTTCCACCTGAAGCACCAATAGCAACTCTATTCCCTTTTTTGAACAATTCACCTTTTAAAATTGTAAAATGAATCTCTGTTTCAAATGAATAAAAAAAACATTCTTTGCACATAGGATCTCCTGTTTTAGGTCTCTGCAAATAGTTATTAATTGAATATAATGTAATTTAAAAAAAACTGCGTTAAGAAATGTATTTGGTATAACATATAACAAAAATATAACAAAAATAATTTCTTACTTTCAAAACAGCTCGATTATCACAGTTTTTAACTTTGCAAGTAACAGGCATTTTATTGGTATGGTACAATAAAATTCTAGAAATAACTAACAATGGATCAGGTTCAAAAAAATTTGTTTTAAAATTAATGTATAAAAATTAATAACAATATCATCCTTGACAAAACTCAAAATGATCTACTCGCGCTAATTGAAATATGTCGAACATAACCTTATTAAAGTTTTGAAGTTTCGACTTTAGACCACATGGCGTGGTATAGACTGGCAGATGACAGACTGACAGCACACTGCACTGCACACAGCACACAACGTGTCTTACGTGCCATACCGCAGGATACTTGGGCTGATTTCTGCTAACAACTATTTATTTCTTATTTTTTATGTGGATTAATTGAATAACGCCGATTGGCCATACCTTTCAGATTATATATCATTAATTAGCAATTAATTTAAAATTATTTATTTCTCATATCTGACATTTCATCAGTTTTTTGTAAAACAAAAATAAGTAATAATTCAAATCTAGCGCAAATAAAAGCACTTTTCAGAGTTTTCCCACGAAAAAAAGCACTTTTGAGATTCTATCCCGAAAAAAGCACATTTAGGAGTTTTCTTACAATATATTTTTGTGGCCCAACATCAGAAATTAATAAGAGGACGCGCGTTTATCAAAAGCTTTAAAAATGTTTAATGTTTTTTAAAAAATTCACGATTGCTATATTCAGGAGAGAAGCCACAAAATGCGCTTTTGTACAAACATTTTTGCCAGATTATATTCAAGAAATGTTCGTTAAAAAAAGGAGATTTCCTAATTAACGGTGAAAAAAGAATATAAGTTCTCGCAAATAATGCTCCGATCAGGCCTGGCTCCGATCCCCGCACATAACATTCGGATCCCCGCACATAACATTCGGTCCCCGCGCATAACGTTCGGCGCACACTC
>JAXIUT010000009.1:1939437-1958075 GCA_035586675.1 Eurytoma californica | reverse complement strand
GCTCCGATCCCCGCACATAACATTCGGATCCCCGCACATAACATTCGGTCCCCGCGCATAACGTTCGGCGCACACTCTTAGACAATACGGATAAGGTTCAAAAGTCGACTGATTTCTGTCAGTCTAGAGAGCCAGTCTCATATGGTCAATGCTTAATTTCACCATCCGGCGCCGAAGGCCTGTTCGCCCGGTCGGTTATAGGTAGGGGCTATGCCGCAATTGCGCGGAGGCCAGCGCCACCATGGAGCGAATGTGGAACTAATGTTGCCGCAGCATGCAGCCCGCCGGCGGCCGGCGCCTCATCGCCTGCTCGAGTCAGCTGGCTCGAGTGGTCGCCTGGCTGTGAACGGCATTTTTGGAGAGCTCGATCAAGCGGCTTTCAAAACGCTTATCTTTTCCAGCTCGCAAGAATCGTGGACCGTCGACTCATCCGCTTCCGAGCGAGAATATGTTTTGCACTCGAGCAGCGAATGCTTCGCGAGTCGGCTTCAAGTCGCTCGAGCGGCCAGTGCACGGTTGGCTACACCAACTGGTGACTCTGCACCACAGGCTGCTGCGTGCGAGAACTGAACGAACGCGCGGAGCTTGCAGGAGCGAGGCAAAGCAAAATGATGTCCCCGAGAATCGCCGCTCTTGCCACGACCGTGTGCACGGGCCGCTTAAGCGACTTGACGCCGACTCGCAAAGCATTACGCGGCAGACTCGACCAGAGTCTTTTCTTTCGTATAATATAGAGAAGCAAATTCTAAACACCTCGGTGAACCCCGCTCTCGCACTCTGCTTTATAACTGGCTTTACGTACACGCCTTGTCTCCGCGCGATCACACTCTGCTTTAAGACTCCTGCTTACCTAATTTAAACGTTTATATAGTATATTAAGAGATGAATATGTTTGCGAGAAAAGTCCAAAGCACGCAGCTCGAGAAAGCGCAACGTACGCCGGACAGCGTACAGTCGAGCTCCGAGCTAAATCGTTTACCGGTTGTTATGCTCGAACGCTTCGATAAGGCAAAGATTATGTCACGTATGAACGATATAACCGACATAAACTATGCGACATCCTACGGCTTGGCAGCATTGCACTTAGCTCTCGGATACAAAGACGAAGACATTGTTTTGGAATTGCTGAGGCGCGGCGCTAACCCGAACATTAACGAGCAGTGCAGCATGCTGTCGTTCGACGTGGCTGACAAGCTGCTCAAGCAAGCCGTCAACGAAATTCGGCGCAACGGTTACTCGACTCCACTTGTCTTTGAGATGTGGATGCCAGAGGTGTCCGATGGCACGTTGAAACATTACATGACACGCTGCAACGATGCGAGTGAAGTCGATGCAAAATGGAGAGCCCCGTCTGCGCTGCGATTCGCGGTCGACCTCGCATGCCCCAAACTGGTAGAGCTGCTTCTAGATCACGGCGCGCGGCTTGACGAGGCTAACGGCGAGTGCAGCATCGTACTCGTGCATACCGCTCTTACGAACTCGGACGACGAGACGGCTTGCCTTCTCATCGAGCGAGGCGAGAAATTGCATTCGCGCGACAATGAGGATGAGTGGGGACTTCAGCTGGCCTTGCAATTCGGCTGCTACAAAGCGGCCGAGATCCTGCTCGATCGCGCCTTCCGGCGTGAGACCTCCGAGCTGGAACGCCGTAAGATCGCCGCGTGTCTCCTCAAGAACATCAGCGAGAATGACGAGCCGATCATCAGATGCTTGGCCACTTTTGACTTGGGAATACAGCACGAGTTTCTTGAGGAAACCAACACCGCCTTCATTGAGAGCTATTACAGACAGTGTGTCGAAGAGTTAAACGACATGAAAGAAGTCGTTCTCTATGGAAATCTCACGCTTTATAAACTTCTCGCCAGGAACGGCATTAGTCAAGTGAGTTTGATGAGAAATCAAGTGCTTATAGACAAGCTAATTGAAATATGCGGTAACAGTGACAAGTATCCTATTTACAACAGAATGCTCGTCAAACACTTGAATGAGATTAAAACGGTCAAGAAATGCTACTTGTATGTAGAGAAAATCTTGGCGGAGGAGTTTGACCGGCTGCCTATAGATCATGCTTTGCCAATTACAGTAATTTTAGATTCGATGTCTAAAGATGAAATCTCTGAAATGCACTTTAGATTCACGGTCTGCATGCAGAACAAATTAATGAAGGAATAAACCAATTGTTAAGGATTTGAAGATTCGAAATGGAAAAAGTTTTTTTTTTTGACTTGACGTCTAGATTGTGGTTTGACAGTGCACTTGTGGTCCAAACAACAGGAGTATATCTATATTTATTTCGATATACATAGATTACTAACCGGGCTTGGTACGCTCTAAAGTTAGCTGTTCGGAGCACAAGTTGACTAGAAGTCGATCTACTCAACGGATTTTAGTGCAATTTTTTTTATTTTTCTTTGTTTACGTAGAAATATAGATTTATAAGCTCAGAGATTCAAAAAAGTACTTTTTCTAAAGTTCTTTGCTTTTGCTTGCTTAAAACTGATTCATGGATACATGTTAAATTTTACACATAGATTAATAATTTCAGAGGTTTAAAACTACATTCAAAGTGCCTTCCTGATATCACCGTATTTCTAGTCTAATTAAATCTGAGAAATCTAACAAATCATTATTTGTATATTCAAATAATCTGCTGATGGCAATATTTTTAAATTTGTGATACTTATTTGTATAAAAATGTGAGAAAACGGTTACTGTGATATGCACATAATTTTATAAGACTGTTCTACATTTTCTTTTTCCAATTGAACCAAAATGAATCTATTTCTTTTTGTTGCAGAAAAAGAGGAGAATCAATTCGCAACCATGTTGACTAGAAGATTGTCTTCGCCAGGTCTTCGCCAGGTCAAAATGGCACATTCATAGGTTGATAAAGAATCATCAGTCGCTGAACGAGGTACTGTAGTAAAGTCCACCTTATTCGCCGAACTAGCCTTGTCTGGTTTGTCGTTTCGTTTCTTTGTTAAGAATCGTATTTTGTTTATATCCCCGCGAAGAGAAAAATATCTCACGAGTTCTCCACAAAAAAGCTCATTTCGTGCACATTTCATACGCATGTGTACTGTTCAAAGAAAAGTATGTTTTGCGAGTTATCCTAAATCTGCTTTACCTCGTGACAAAACTTTCGAATGAGCTTCTTTTTCGCGGCAAATTTGAATTGCGCTAGATTTTATTGCAAGACTGAAATGAGCTTTTCTAATTAGTTAGAAGTGATGATTTTAAAGATGATATTTAAAGAAGTGAAAATATATATTAAAAAGTTTTTTTATTAGCTATTGCATGCAGTGTGTAAGTTTTAATTGAAAACTTCCAAATGTTTAAAGCAAAATATTTAATTTCAAACTTTGTATTCTACTCTTAAAACGTAGTCGCGCATTGTACTGTAAATGCATGAATTTTCTATACATATTTATTACGCACGATGTCAGATAAAATAAATCGAAAGAATAAAAATAGACTGTTTCGTTTACAAACGAGGTCATTCGAAAATGTTATTTAATGCAAAGTAAACTTTCGGGCTTCAATTATCTTTATTAATATACAAAGTTATGCTTTATGACGATCATCTGCAAAGTCAGACAAATTAATAACTACGAAAGCTTATCGATACAAGCCAGCGGTGAAAAGCGGTGAAAATCGATTGACTATAATGATTAATCTTTATAAAAGAAATAGCAATGGGTATCCGTCACGACGAAAGTAAAAATAAGACCGATGAGAATCGTTTTTTCGTCTTTTCTATAATTAATTACGAAACCTCTTTTTCGGGTAGGGTGCCGCAGGGTAAATTTAAACGCGATCCCTAGAATAAATTGCAAAACAAAATTAGTGGTTCGTTGAACTGTTGAATAAAAATTATTTAGTTCTCTAATCTTAATTTTAATTATTATGTAAATATGATTCATAATTATGCTACGTGTTTTCAGACATTAGTAGATTAACTTTAATGAACAATGTTCCCTTTGAGTGTGTGGGCTTTATATAGATAAATTTGTATATATAAATTTTTTAAGTTTTATAGTACACAAATAAATTACAATTTCAAGTCGAGACGATTTAAATGATAAAATACGAAATACAGTTAATAATTAACTTCATTATATTCAATATTTTCGTCGTAGAAAAGTTACTTATTTTATAAAAGAAAAGTTTTTAAATATTATTGCTAAAATATACGTACACACGTATATTTTAGCATGTAAATAATCAAATAAAAATGTTAAGCACGTACTCCCAAAAAAAACTTATTTATCGGCCCAATATCATCTTATCAGCATCCCCTTCCGAAAAAGAAGCCAGCGCATCAGACCCTGCAAAAAGACACTAAGATCTTCATCAGGCATTCGCAAAAAGCGCTGCGTAGCCGCGCGGCAATCGCAGCCATGCTTGCGCGGCCGTAAAACGAGCGGCGCTGGGATATTCGGTATCCGCGCGAGCCGCGTCCGCGGCTCGCACTCGACGCGCCACGCGTAAACACACACCCGCACTCAGGCACTAGCGGGATTAATTTCTGAGCCCCCTCGTCCTTTCCCTCCTGCAACAAGTGTTCGCCGCGATCGATATAGGGCTGCGCGCGCGCACCCCGCCCTCTGCGTCACGCCGCCGAGGCGCGGTGCCTGCTCTTTCGAGCGCCGCGCCACGCACCCTCGCCTCGGAATCCCGCGCCCTAAAAATCATCCGGGCCATCGTGCCCGATTTAAGGGAGGGGCGACCTTGCCAGCGGCCGCCCTTGGAGGAGGGCGAATC
Source organism: Eurytoma californica (assembly GCA_035586675.1). Lineage (NCBI taxonomy): Eukaryota > Metazoa > Arthropoda > Insecta > Hymenoptera > Eurytomidae > Eurytoma > Eurytoma californica. The sequence goes on along the minus strand of JAXIUT010000009.1, from coordinate 1,953,311 downwards.
CGGGGGACAAAGACACTTTGAAGCGAGCTCGTTTCGATCTGACTGCCGTCCGAGTACCTGTTGCTAACTGAGCGATATCGCCGAGGTAATGGCTTGGAAGCGCGCCTCGGCGACGAGCTATGGATTCATTTTGAATTGACGGCTCCGTTCCTTATTCCCTCGTTGGGGGTCTGCTCGTAAAGTGATACGTAATTATATGTAGTGTATCGTAATTATTCTAATGCCACATTTAGAATTCAGAGATTTTTATGTGATAATGTATAGCTTCGAATTACATTTTTGATGGAAATCGACAAAGTTTTATATGTATTTTTTTTTAAATCAAAAAATCAATCAAAGGAACTTTTTAAAAGTAGAATTTAATATTGCTCAGGTTCGGACTTTTAGATCTCCTCGAGAAATCTAATCCGCACTTTTTTCACCTAAGTTAAATCAATTTCGCCAAGACTTTATAAAATTCGCTCTTACTTTTCTTATCTTGTTTTAACGATTTGCGAATCCTCGTTCAACTTTACGAAGGAAAAAAATGACACAGTATTAATTTCAACGACTCCTCGCGTCTTCTTCGATGAAAAAAAGCACTGTTCGCCTGAAAAAAAAAGTGACGTCCGCAACATATCAAATTCCGGAGAAAAATCACCGGTAAAAGAATGACAAAGTACCCGGCCGACGAGCCAATCGATTTCCCCGAAGAAAAGCGAATCCCCATCCGGGCTGCGCGTAAAAGGCCGCGCCTCGCGTCGGCAGGCGCATAAACAGCGCTGATCCTCGGCGCGGCTGTTATTCCAGCTCTCGCGGGCAGGTGCGATATTACACCCCGGAGCGTCTCTCATTTCCTGGCGGAGAGGGAGGTGCTGCGGCGCCCGGATCGAAGGCGATGCCCACGCGCGCCTGCGATCGAAGAGCCGAGAATTAAGCGCCCCAGTCAAGGACGCCGCTCCTAATGCGTCCCGCGTGCATGTCGAACACCTCCGCCGTCTGGACAGAGACGGAAGGAGTACCTTTTAGCTCGAGTCGAAATTACTCGAGTTTTTGAACAAACTTCAAAACCATCTCCTGCCAATTCGCAACTGCATTTTTGCGTAATAAGCGCGTTATTGAACTTTCTCGTGACAATCGAGTTTAATTCTATCTTCTTTACGTACACTACCGGCGAGTGAAAAAGCACGTACCCATTACACGATTACGTCCTTGAAAAAGGTCAACGATGAGTTAAAAGTTTACGTTCGAGCTTTAGGAGAAAGTTCGATGATTGATTAAAAGTTTGCTCTCGAATTGTTCGCCGTACCCTCAAACCCGAAAAATCGTGAATCCATTTGTTAAAAAAAAGTTTCTTCTCTTATTTTATTAACAGAATTTATTACTACCCGAGCTTTCAATATCAATTTGACTTAGAACCGAGTAAATACGACGCGCAATCCGATAAAAGCGAAGCAGCTTCTCGAATATGAATTCTTCAACTGCTATTCAGCCTCTGCGAATAAAGCTCTTTCTGGATCTTCGTGCGTTGCGTCCTCGCGAAAAGACGCGCCGGAATTTTCCTATTGTACGTCCGCAGCGGCCGGCAGCTGGACGCGCAGACGCGCGGGGCCTTTTCGTTTGTTTACGTCAGTGCGACGGGCGTGCATGTACCCACTGGGGGATTATGCGCCGCTCGATATCGAGCGGGTATTTTCATTCATGACTTCGCGGCCGCACGCGCGCGTCTCCCGGCGAATTTATAAGCACTCCCCCCGTATAGCGTACCTCCGCCCGCGACTTTAGACTTAATCGGATACCCGGGGGTATTTGACGATTTCTATTTTTAAACGGACGCTAAAAATGTCCTGCTGGATTGTCGCGTACGCGCGTGGATATTTTTTGCTTCTTTATGCGGTATTTAAAGATATTCGGCGGCACCGAAGTTTTTTCGCGGAGTTGAGAAAAGTTATTGAACTTTTATGAACCTTATACACAGTGGGGAATAAGAACTTTCGAAGAATGTAATCCGTCGCAACATTTGCAGAACGTCGTTAGCAACTTTACTTGTAGCATACTGTGTTCTTTTTCTTTCTTTATTAGTTAGCAATTATCTCTACAGTAAAAATAATAGTCTCTCAATTGAGAAACTGTTAATTATGTAATTTATTTTTTATTAAAGTTTGCTCCAATTACTAGCAGTAAACAATGTTAATGAATCAGCATACAAGAAAACCGAAATTTTGTACGCGCAAAGAAACGACTCCAGAATGTTTGCCTCGTTTAACATTTACTACGTTATTACGTTGAACCGATAGCCTCATTATTTTTTTAAGGAGAACTGTAAAAACTATAGTACTCTTAATAATAATAATAGCCTCATTATTTTTTTAAGGAGAACTGTAAAAACTATAGTACTCTTAATAAATACTGCAGGTACAAAAACACATTTTTGAAGTACGTGTACTGTTTCACCTTTTTCTTCGTAAGAAATTTTTGCATTAATAATTTTTCTAATAAATATTATTACCATATTTGAAACCAATCATTTAAATAAATCTGAAAATATCGAATCCTCGATATGAAAACTCTACGCGTCAATGTTACTGTATATCTGGAAAATTCACGCTTACCTTGAAAAGCGTCATAAAAATTCAACAAATAACAGAGACAAATCGAGGACTCGTCCTTGTCGAGTATTCGGCAGGTGGTGATTCCCACACAATGGCCAATCGAGTTGCGGGTATGCGGTATGCGAGGTTTCGCGGCTCGGCGCCGAGAGAATGGGCTCGTTCAGTGGAACAAGCCCGCTGCGGTCGGACGCGTGCGCACGCGCTCGCGGCTACTCAACTCGCCGCTCGTCATCCGACCCTCCATCCATCTTCCCACCTCCTCCCTCCTCCCTCCCCCCCTCCTTGTCAGGCTCCTTCAGCGATAGGACAAAAGCAGCGGTTTCGCCGTTCCCATCGCTGCATCCCATCGACACTATTGTTGTCTTCTTATAAACCTCCATAATTTATTCTTTGATGATTAATGATACGTGCGATGTCTCTATATCAGTTTATTAAGCTATGCCTTTTTTATAATAAAATCATTATAAAATTATGCCTTTAAAAAAAAAATATCTCATACAATTTGCTAACGGAAGCTTATGATGCAGAAGATTCTTCGTCAACAATTACAACTAACGGTGCACTTTATTCTGAATGCTCAGTGCGAAAACTGCGAAAAGAAACTGGTTACATCCAAAGTATTCATCTTGTCAAAGTAGCATTAAATCAAAAAAGAAACAGATACCGCGGGAAGCTTGGCGTGAAAGCCATCGATTAGCGGATGACGGAGCAACAATCTGGCAACGTCCTGCCGGCCCCTTCCCAAAACAGAGACATCGCGTAGATAAGGCGCGGGGTGTAGGGCGAGGGACGAGATAACGCAATTACACATTGTGCACGGTCGTCCGTCGGCGGCGCGGGGTGCTTGCGATCGATTTGAAATCCAACGCGCGCGCGCCCTTCTTCCCCCGGCGGCGGCGGCGACCACGGCGGTGGCGGCGGCCGCCCCCTCTCCGGCTGGCGGCGACAGTCGGTGGCACCGAACCGCCGAAGCCGGACGTCGCTCGCGCGCCTCCCCCCTACAAGCGACCCCCGCTCCCTCCCCGGGGTGTGCTCCCGAGTGTGCCCAGACGGTCAGCCAGCACGCACCGAAGTCAGCGGCGTCCGGGAGGCAGAGCGCAGCCGCGCCTGGGCGCGGACTACCCTCCACCGGGAGGTGGCGCAGCATCGCCAGAGAGTCCGCGGCGTAACATGAGCCAGCAGTGAGCCGAGCGTCACGCCCAGGTAACGTCGCCTCCCCGTACCCTCTTCCCAGGTTACACCGACGTTCGCACTGAGATCAGGACTGACACCGAGATCAGGACCTGCGCATTTTGTGCGCGCCGTTGCTAAAGTGGATCGACCAGTCCCTGTACCGCACCGCACTTTTTGCAAGGTACGCGATAGGTGCACCGCTCCGGCGGATAAAAGCGTAAACGCGGCCAAGCGGAAGATAAGACGAGGCGTCAGTTTTTCCGCGTAATCGGGCGCGCGCGCGCGCACGCGAAATGGTCGCCGGGGGCGAGCGTATGTGTAATTGCTTTAGGCATACGGCGCTTCGCCCGGCGTGAGCGCGCGCACCGAGCGAATAGGTCAACGTGGCTCGAACAACCTGATGCGCCTCTCGGCGCGCGAGCCGTCGGGCGACGTTGACTGGCCGCCCTCGGGCGCTGACGAGCCTCGGCGGGAGCGCCGAAGGGACAATAATTGCTTTCTGGATGGCTTCGCGCGAACGGAGGGTGACAATTTTCGGGAATTTACGATCGATGAAGAGGACGTTGTTATCGTTCGATTTACGTCCAATCAGTATCGAGATAATTTATTTACGTACGCGATATTGTTAAGGAAATTGGCTCTAAAATTGTTTCTTGTTTTCTTTGTTTTTCATAATGATAGGTTTTGAGGCCTTCTCAATTGGTAATTCAATAAGCGCGATGTTTTGCAGGAAACTGTTTATCAAACATGAAGGGTTCCGCTTGCCCATTAGTCATCTACAAATGCACTTGAAAGTTCGGAATATACGCATCTGTGAAAAGGTCAACGTGACGTAGTAGTTTTTGATAAGTAACACAGTCATCGTGACGGTGCTACACGACGGAAAAAAAGCTCATACTAGCGAATGTTCAATTTTCAAAAGTACATCTACAAAATTATGTGATCGAGCCCCTGTGGAATTAAGTTATTTCATTAAGAAGTGTGCACAAGATAAGCCCACCGATTACGCCGATTTAGCTCCGACGTGTCGCTTAAAAAGTTTTATCTTATTAAAGTCGACTATATTAGCTTAAAGGTCGAAATTAAAATTCCGGCGAAAAATGCCGAAAAATAGCAAAGGGAACGAAAATCGCTAAAGATAAAATTAATAAACGTTTTACGATCGCCGTAGCCGCTATCTCTTGTGTTATTCAAAGGACGATATTGCGCGAGATAAAAGATTACGGGTTTAGCTTAACGAGGAGAATCTGGAACGAAGCAGGTGGGCCCCTCTATTTTGCGAAAATGAAATTGGATCTTGGTGCTAAGTGCAGTTACATTTTACTGCGCGCTTTTCGTCGCGGAGTCTTTTTATCTTGCGCTCCTCTTTTTTTTTCTTCCTCGCCCTCCACCTCATTACGAAAATCGACCACCCGCCCACATAGAAGCACCGAGCTCCGCAGGCTCCGAAACTACTGCAAGCACACACGTCCACGGAAAAGTTGCGCTACATTTTTATACCGCACGCGTCGATGCATTTTATTTGCGGGTCCAATGAAACTGGCGGTACTAAAAAAGCTCTCTGATTTGTACACAGCCCCCGGAAGTAATGCACTCGCTTGCACGTGTTTCAATTCCACTCAAAATTTCCGCGATCCTTCGCGAAATTGTAGACCTAAAAAAAAAATAAATAAGCGCATTATGCGAGGGAAAGGCGGAAGGCACGGCAAAAGCCAATCCATTATACGGCGCAAAAGCCGAGGCAGAATAGCCGATATCGATTTGCTCCGACTTTAATGCCTCCTCTCGCCTGTCGCCGCGCGCGCCCTTTTTTTTCCTCCTCCCGCCCGCCGACACGGGGCTTACACACGCGCGCCTCATCGTAAATTCATTACAGGGTAGAACAGCGCGGGGCGGCAAGCGCTTGAATTTCAGGACCCGCGCGGCGCCAGGAGCTTCCGGCCGATAATTGCGCCCGCGCCGGTGTTTAGTTTCGCGCTGATGAAGCGGCCGCTCGGCTCCCTCCCCGAGCGGTGAAAAGCCGCTAATTGCATAGCGGGGACGGAGGGGCGGCTGAATTTGAAAATCGAGTCGAACGGGACCGGGGAAAATCTGGGTCGCGATTAATAAAGTTCCGCGGCGCGCGAAGCCAGCTGTTACGGCGCTCGGCGTGTTTACTCCGTCGCTCCATGCAAATCGCGGAATAGTCGCGATGTGCGCTGGCACGAGAGTCGGGGTGAAGGGACGTCACGACTTTTCATTACGGCGGAGAAACGCGAACCGTCGGACAAATAAATTTACGCTCGGGTTTTCAGTTTCGCGCCGTTTGAAAAGTTCACTCTCAGCTCGCTGGCAATTGTTTTATTATTCGCGGCTTATCGCTTTCTTTTGTTATTGCATTATATTTACCCGAGCGAAAATATGGTGGAAACTAATTTTACTGAACGAAATAAACGAATGGTATCCAACATTTTCTCGTGTAAGTTCAAGCTCTCCTCTTTTTATTTTCGTAAAATTGTTGGGTACAGTTTGCACCGTAAAATGCTAGAATGAAATTTTAATTTTTAATGAAACGAAATTGCCGTTCCAGTGCGGATGCACGTGAGTGTTCATGTTGTACGCTTATGCAATTAAAAAGAAATTTAATTAATAAAAAAAACTAATAAAATTAAATTTGTAAAAGCAAACTATTTTATTTAACGAAATTTAATAATACATAAAATATTATTATACATAGGTATTAATAAGCCGAATAATTCATGTACAAATTTAATGTTTTGATTTGAATTTAACTTGAAATAATTCAAATTTTGAATGAATTATTACTAAATTCTAGACCTGTTACGACGAAAATTTAATTAAAATTGTATGCACGAAACGCTCTCAACTCCATTTTTTTCAGCTGCTACATTCATATTTTTATGCATCACACTTTTCTCGGAATTTTCATGAAATGCACTATAATTCAAAAAATTCAGAACTCACGCTACTTGAAATATTCCGTCAGTGCCGTAGCTCGACGCAAACTAAGATCGCATCATATCAAGTTTCAGAATGGATTCGCTATTTCTGAGTACAAGGTGTTGCATTCGTGTTATCGACAATGGAGCTCGTAAATTCGAGCATGACTACTTGTACTCAGTAGTCACGATAGCAGTTACTATAAATCAAGAAACTGTTTTATTGCAACAATAGCAAGTAACGAAGTACTGTGTTTTTTCGAATCCAATTTATTTCTTTATTTGGCTTTAGAAAAAGGAAAAAAGCATTTCGAAGATTACTGATAAAAAAGAAAAATGAAACTGCATGCGTAAAACTTGCTGGGATCGAGACAATTTTCCAGGTTGAAAATGAAATGAAAAAAACTGCGCGCATAAATCACATGAAACGTTGGGTAAAAAATTCCGTGCATTTATCAAGACATGTAAATCACCTGACCTAAGTGCGATCTTTACTACTAATGTACTTCGCACATTTAGTCGTTGTTACGTCACGAATAAAATCCATGTACTAAAACTCCGTGTCGCTTTAAGACTTGAAAACTTGTTATCAGGCTTTTATAAAACGGTTAATGGCATCCTCTTATCGTCGCGCATAAATTGCAGTCAAAATAGTTTTTATTTACACAAGCAAGCAAGATAAACGAAAATTCATTCATAGCTGAATAATTTCGTCCTTACGTTATACTTTAGACTTCATAAATTGTATTTAAAATCTTCTTAACCAATATAGTAGTACTTGTTTTTAATATCTTTGTATATTTTAACGCGTTTTAAGCAAAATTCGATAAAATGTATCTTAACAAATTAAATTAATAATTAATACTTTAATAATACACTGTCATAATGATAGAAAGGTTATAAGTAGTAACTAAATAAATAATGAAAATGTATTAAATAATGCGAGCGAGAATCTAATACTTTGTATCCTAAGAGTATAAAGTAAAAAAAGTATTTTTGTAGTGAAAGGTCCACGTTCTATAAAAATAGCACCCAACATCTTCCCAATAAGCAGGCAACAGCTTCATATAAAGAACTCGGATCATCGTAAACCCATTGAAACAAGATGAAGCACGTGTCGAACGATCCGTTCGCCCCTTGGAAAAAAAATCAACGATCCCACGCGCGAGTGGAGCGTTTAACCCCTCGAAACTCCACTCGGCGAAGCCCGCAAGCTCGGCGGTGGATAATCGAGTGCACACAGTCGGGCTGCGCACAGCTGCCTCGTCCCCGATCGATGCCTCCCGATAAAAGGCGCCGATAAAACTTGTGCTCCTTCCGTTGCAGGGCCACACTGTCTCTATGGGCCGTAAAAGACGGGGAGGACCGGAGGCGCTGCCGAGGCTGCTGCTGCCGCTGCTCGCAGTCCTCCTTGGCGGCGCCAGCGGCGACGGTGAAGTCGGTGAGTCTCAATCTCTCTATCTCCCCAGTTTATTTTTCCCCGTGATCCGCGCGCCGCATCGATCCACCCCTTCCCTCCCCCCCACGACTGAACCCACTGTGCACGCAAATCACGTAAAGCGACGCATCCTCCGCGACTTTATTGCTCCGCGCTATACGAGTTTACATCCCGAGCGACGCCGGTGACATATACCCTATCCCGGATTTGCCGGCGCTTTGTCCGCGGCGAGCGTGGGAAAAAGGGTCGCTCTCGTATTTTTTGCTCGGACGATTCACCGCTGGACGTTTACGAGATCCTCGAATTGCCTCTTCCAATTTGTTTCTATAAACAATCGGCGGTGAACCTTTTTTTTTACTCGCGAGTAATTTTATCGACTTTTTTTATGAGACTATTTTAGCGGTGGTTTCGAGGAGAACGACGGACAATTCAAATAATGCCTAAGAAGAGAATTGACAGTACCGTTAAATTGATTAGTTCATTTGGAGGGATTTTCTGGACTTCGATTTCATTGAAGTAAGATGTACAATGTCGGGGCTTTAATTCAAAGATTGTCAGGAACATGCAATCCATTATGGGGATACTGAATTCAATGGCGTTGGACGCGCATTTATGAATATTCAATAATAATATAATTTCAATAAAAGATAACACGAAATCATCAATTGAATTTTACGTTGAAGATTTATTTGGTAATTTCTAAAAGTAAACGTAAAAAAATAATATTATTTTTAATTTAAAAATTTTGAAACATTAATTACAAACTAACTGACCTAAGAAATTCTCTTGGGTAGTTTTACAGAGCATCGTGACTTTGAAAAATGTATCTATAAATGTCCTATCTCAAATGCAACTGAAATATACGAGTCGTTTTTCCATTGGAATAATAAAGAAGAAAAGTAATTAAAATTATTATTGCTTAAGTAGTTTTCTTTCATAATCACTTTTTTTATTTATATGACTTTTAGAAGTTGAATTACAATTGTTTGATAATTTTTAATGAAAATGCAACTGCAGGGAGTGGATAAATAATCCTTGCAGCAGTATATGGCATAAGTAAGTTAGCGATGAAATTTCCACGTTTATTAAATAAGTGAACTGACAGTAGTAACTTTTCATTAAAAAATTTGCACTTATAAAATCGTCACATGCACATTACGTATCATTTAGAATACGCTTTTAATTGTATTCGAATGTATTTTTGTTACTTTTAATGACCTAAAACTATAGATAGTTTTTGTCAACATCGTTTACAGTGTAAAAATGATCTTAAATTAGCGAGTTTCTTTTTAAACTTTTTTAAACGTCTTTTACTTTTTTTTAATATCTCTAATATCTGATTAATGGAAATTGAAACTGTCGATCGCAATTCCAAACCTCGTCAGTAGCTCTAAGAATAGACCCGCAGTGCGGATTTCGCTCTACTCGATCGGTTAAATGCATCAATTAAATTATCCGGGAGCGAATGAATCGATGAAATGTCAGCAAACATCACCAGAATTGCGAAAAAGTGCGATATTTCGAAGGCAACATTTTTCTTGTTAACGCGCGATAATACCTCCGCGCCGGCGTATCGTATATTAATCCATCCGGTCGCCTCGTGCAGCGGATTACGTACATTTGTTCGGACTGACACGCATCGTCTGACGGACGAAATTAATTACCACCCGGTCATGCGACCTCAGCTAGCTCTACGCCTCCGGCAGGTATATACGCGCCGATATAATTTATCACGATGAAAAGAGCCCGCGATAGTTGAGATAGCGGCGGCGCGGCGCCGTGCCACTCTTATCGTACTGTATACGAAATTCGCCTGCGAGCGTCGCATCAAAGCAAATGGCTAGAGCAAAATGCGCATTTAAACGAAACTCCTATAACTCGTAACGAGCATCATTAGTAAGGGAATTAATTTCGCTTCCCTTTTTGTTTTTGTGCTTTAGACGCATTCCTTAACCCCGCGAGAGTAAAAATAACCGAGAGCCGAATATTTTATAGAAAAGTCTTGTATTAGTCATTAATGTCGCTTTCGAATATTTGTTCTCGACGAAAAGACAGGTACTACTGCCGAGTCGTATTTTACGTGTATTCGGTTTAACTATTTATTCGAATTAAAAAAGGAACGAGTTTTATTTGTGGTGCGCCTCTGACGGTGTCTCTGCACTTATATTTAGTTGTGTATACCGCATAGCAGAAAATCAAATGAAAATGAAAGTTTTATGAGAAGTTTCGCCGCAAAAAATTACTGCGAGAGCGCGTGTTGTCGAGTCAGGCGTTCGTTGAAAATATTTAGTTTAGAACCTACTTGCTTTTTAGTGGGCTCATGCATGTTAATAAAAAATTTTCATCGAAATACACCTGCAGATAAATATACGGAAACAATATTTTTTAATACCTTCGTCTTTGATGAAAATATTTACCTTTTTTATTTTTATTTTCCCTTGCAACAAGGCACACGCGAAGAAAAATTACTATCAATATTTTTTTATGAGAAAGGATGTTCCGGGCAGCGGTTAATCGACGCGCCGTAATGAATCGCCGGGTAATTGTAAAAAATAACGAGTCTTTATTGCAAGTCAAAATTAAAAACAGAAATATACGAGAATTGCTCCAATTAGCGTTGGGTCCGATTGCCGTGATCCCTTTAAGTGCCGCTCCCTTCGGTCCGTCCGCGAATAACTTTTGCAACGTTCCACCGAGCAAATAGCCCCACGCTCTGTTTACCGTACTTCCGCAGCGTGAACAAAATTTTTCTCCTAAACCTTCATTAATCTTCCGCTGGTTCCTCACGGACCAAAAACGAAATGTACAAAAAGGCCACTCGACTAGTTTCGGGACTTTTATTCCAGAAGCAGACGATGCAGAAAAAGGACCCTTTTTTGCAAAATTCTTATTGCGCAAAAAAAAAAAAAAAAATCCGAACGAAAACACCCGGCCAACCGTTCGACGCGATGCCGAAAACCGCGCTCTTTTGTTTTTACGCCTCGAAAGTCTTTCTGCGCAAAAAAAAAAGGCATTGGAGCAAGGTTTCCGCGCGATGAAATAATGAATCTGCCGCGCGTGCACTCACCGAAAAGTATTATTTCAATCGGTGCTCCGCGCGCGAGGGATAGAGAGCGCGAGTTAGAGAGAGAGAGGTAGGGAGATAGAGAGCTGGCACCCACGCGTTCGCAGTTATCGAGCTGTTCATCCCACGCACTTCGGGGCACGCCTTCGCAAACTTTATCCAACCCTCTCTCCGCCTCCGGCCTTCCCGCACCACCCCCACCCCGGCGCACCGATCCTCTCTGCCACCCCCGCCGCCGCTCCTCGCTTAATTTCGCTCTTATCTATCGGGCTCGTTCGACCGAGCTTTATAATATACCCGGCCTTCGATTTAATTTCTTTGCGCTCGCTCGCATAGATTGTCCACGAAATTCCGGGCTATCATTTCGGATTTCATTGTTCCTGCCGGGAGGGCAAACTTTTACGACGGACTTTTACCCCCGACGATGTATACCAGCCCTCGGGAAAGGAGCCTGTCACTTCGAGGCGGATTTACGGCTTTATTGTTATTTCCGTCTTATTTCTTCTCTCTCTCTTTTTTTTTGGATTTTTCCATTAATTATTCCCGCGGCTCTCATCCCTCTCGCGCTCTTCACCTCTTTAATTCAAGCGCGGGTGATCTTCTAGTACGCAGTTCGCTTTAAATATTTCCTCCGAACGGGTGGCAATCGCACCCGAGAGCGAGGACCCACGCAGTCGAAAAAAGAGATATTCGTAATATCATCAGCGTCACGAGTCGTTCCATTATTCGTCCGGCATTAATGTACGATCGTTTCGAGAAGAGAATCGCCCGCGCGATCCATCAAGCGCCTCGCCATGAAAAAAAGAGCGCCGCAGCCTTCGCGAAAAAACCACGGCGCTGTTGCTCCCGTGACGCAGTACAAACGATTATACATAGCAGCCCGCTTAGTTTTTGCCGCCTCCGACGTCCCGTGATAAATCGCGTAAATTCCGCGCTCCACTTTCTTCCGCGAATTTTCCAAGCCAACCGCTCCGCATCCTTCGCGTTTTTTCTCCGACGTGAGATCCTCGCGAATGGATGCGACGAAGCGAGAGCTCGGGTGAGCGAGATCGTGCCCATTAGCCGAGCGAACACCTGTTATCTCGGACTGGCGCCGGAATATCTCGGTGCGCGCTTTAGCCGCGAAAGCTCCTTGTTTGCCGCGCGGCTGTAATTATTGTTATTTCCTCGGCTATGCAAAAGCTCCCCCGGGATATAGGGGAGAGGGAACCGCGTGGGCAGAAAAGGTGGAGGATATTAAGGCGCGACTTTGACAAAGGCATTTTTGAAGCAAGCTTTTTCGTAACGAGACCGGGTTTACCTGCATTTTTACCGTCGCTGCAGAGCACGCGCGGGGGCGTGCGCGAGCTTAAAGGGGATCGTTTGAATGAAAATGGACGCACGGCGGAAGGTTTATGAGCGGTATTTTCGTTTATATACGAGCTGCCGAGATGGCGTAATGAAAAATTTAAAGCAGCTTACTTTTAACATGAAGGAGATTCGCGAAAAAGAAAGGGAACAAAAATGCATGAAAATTAAATAGTAAAGGGTGGTTTTCAAATTCGAATTTCTTTAAACAGCCGGGAATATAAATGTTTCCTTTTCAGCATGATAAAAAAGGATTTTTAATGATTCAAGAAAGGTTTAATTTTCCTTTATTATGAATAACTGACTCCTCCAAGAGGTCAAACACGTGACTGGTGTTTCGATAAAAACAAAAGTACAGCTGGATATTTTCGCAGAGGCGCATATTTTCCCTTTTCAGTAAGCACTAGGCGCTTTTCGCAAGGAAATCGGATCTATAATGCTCCGTGAAACCAGTGAGATGGAATAAAATGCTCGCAAGAACAAACTCGCTCGATGCTCTAATTCAAGCGAGTTTAAATTTAAAATGTTTATTCCACATTAAAAATAAAAATTAATTTTAATTTTGCGATTGAAATTCATAATTAAAGCGATCAGGCGAACTTTTTTTGTAAATAAAGATTTAAATGTATAAAATTATCCATTAATAGTGGAAAGTAATTGTGTCAAAAGCGAAAGGCAATAATTTTAAATATAGCGCTACCTACAGCTTTTCCACTATGTTATGGAAACAATCATCTTCTGTATACTTGTACTCAAGCTGTTTCATATTTACACCAGTATATATTGGCGACTGCCATCTGTACTTATCGAAAAACAGTTCGTTCCAATATAAGAGGTAGCTTGTGTTCGGAAAATCTTTAAGTATAATAATTCTTATGTTAAGTAATTTCGATTGCTCTCGCATATCCTAGTATATCTTTCAAGATAATACCGGCTAGAAAAATAATTCACCTCAGGATAAAAGTATTATCTGTCTTAATAAAATGAAAATAGATTTCTACGTCTATCGATGAAAACAATTTTTTTATTAATACGAAGCCACTATCAAAAAATGACATCGTCAACAGCCCTCGCTGTTATTATATCGATTACTGGCGATGATAAACCATTTGCCACGTGGCGCGCGCCTTTATCGAGGGCGGACTTCAATATTATTTGAAATTCAAGTGTCCGTGGAATGAAAGGGAGTTGGAAATGTCAAGAAGATAAACTACGCAGATGAGCGCTCATTCTAATTGACTCGCTTGAAGTTTATGTCTATTTTTATCCGAGGCATAGGTGGAGATTTGCGAAATCGTTGCGTACGAATCCCTGGCTACACG
>JAXIUT010000009.1:1920233-1939337 GCA_035586675.1 Eurytoma californica | reverse complement strand
ACACTTTAGTGGAGTTATGTTGCAAATATGAAACGATTCTCATTTTAAATAGTATGACCGAGGGTACTCCCTTAATAAACAAAAAGGTAAATTTATCATTTTGCTATTATTTTAATACACGTTTATACTTTTGAATTAAATTGAAGAAGCACAAAACAAATGCATATACAAGTTGCGACGTACCAGCTGAACCAGCTCTAGACTTTGCGAGTCCGACGGTCCGACATGGTCCGATGGTATCAGCCATTTATTTTCAACTAAGTCATTGGTTTGTAGACAACTTCACGATTATTATGAAGTATTTACAACGCAGAAGAGAGGATACGCTCAGCTGTGCGCAGTAAGAGTAAAGAATTATAACCTAACTTTCACGCTTCCCTTTCTAAGTTATAAAAGCTGCAGTTATTAAATTTTAAATTAATTAAAAAAATGAAACCTACACCTTTGGTAGCAGACGAAATGTTTCCTGAAGGAGCAGGTCGATATTTAGCTTTTGAAATGGTCACAGATAATATGGAAGAAATAGTAATAAATTGCTTTTATTATTCCTTAAATACACTATATTAATCTTTATTTCTGTTATTAAACTTAATTTCTTTTTTTTTTATAGGCTGGAGGATCTGGTCCAATTATGATTGATATTGGTGGAGATGAAAAAGCAGTGCATGCAGATTTTTTTAACGGTAAGGATTCATTAACGGTAATTATTAAAATAACCTTTTACATTTCTTTTTTCTCTTCTAGACTTTGATGATTTATTCAACGATGAAGATTTAGATTAAAATAAAAATTCAGTCATCACCAAAAATTAATTACAATACAAGTAAATTAAAAAAAAAAATAATTCACTGAATTAAAATGTAACTTTTTAATATGCGTAAAGGAGAATAATTATTGTATAAATAAAGCATTAAAATCATAAAATGTGTATTACAAATGCGTATTAAAATTTTTATCTTGAATAATATCAATTTATTTTATAATGTAGCTTATAGCAGGTATGTACAATTTAAGAACGGTATTTGATTTTCATTTGCAAAAATAAGTGCATTTCTTAAAGCTTAATAAGACAGAAAATACTATAAAAAGATACTTTAAAAGTAACATTCGCATTCACAAACTTTAGCACTAATTGCTTATCTTCTTGTCGCTGTTTAGTAACTTTATTCAAAATATTTTCACCCTTAATTTTACACTGCAATGTTTGTCACTTGTATTTTTAAGACACATTAAGCTAAAGTTGCATGCAAAAATGCTTGTCTTATGATTAAAAAACAACAGGTGCATTTAAAGATTAATTAATAAGGGTCATTATTTATAATAGTATTACAATTTATTTTTTATTTCCAAATCGAGGCAGACTTGTGTCTGTTTATTATATTGTGTTCTGCTTTGTACCAGAGACATATAAATGTGCCATAAGAAAAATGAGTAGTAATAGTTATATTTTATACATGTACCGTAGATAGTGTTATGAGATTATAATTTACAATACATATATACTAGGTATATATAAACCAGTTGGACGATGCACAATTAAAATAGCACCGAACTTTATGTCAGTCACACTGCATATTTGTGAAGCAAGATTCTGATTCTTTCGTTTTGCACTAATTAGATCTCGATTTAACTAATTTAAATCGACATTACGTACTTTTATTTATCATAAAAAAAAGAAAAAAAGAAAAGGTTTGGACTATATTAAACAAACAAAAGTAGGTTTCTATATTTTTTTTTTATATTTTTTTACCTCTCACTCTTTCTAGGTTGTTGGTTGGCCCCAGTCGACGCAAATTCATACATTTATTCTATATCTGCCAATGATTTGGTTTCCTTTCATACAGAAATTCGATTTTAACAATATATATTGTTCACTCAAATACGAGACACTTTCCAAAATTTTTTTTTGTAATAAAATTTGTATATCCATCACTTGTATACACATGCCATCTTACATCTAGCTTTGTTACACATTCATTTTTATAAATCTTGAAAAAATAACTTGAAATTATACACAATAACGTTGTCACGTATTTGAGCAATACTCTTAAAAATTCGTAATAACGATAAACACCATAATCAGCAATTCACACACTGACAGAGCTTTCTTTGAGGTCTACTAATATGCTCTATCACAAGGTGGCGCGAATGAACGAATAACCGAATCTACGGTATCATCATTTGCGTGACGCTACAAACGATCCGGCAGATTTACACTGTTTTTTTTTTTGTTGAAGAGAGAGTTGCATTTATATGTATGGAGCAATTGAACTCTGAGTCTAACCTTCAGAAAAGACGACATAGTGCTAGTTCATCTCAAGGTCACTATCAGCTTGATCATCTTGATCGCTTTCCTCATCTTCTTCATCATCTTCTGAGAAGTACTGTGAGGGCGGCGAAAATGCATCTTCCGAAAGTGAAGTGTGGGATGATGATGGTGGTCGAGACGTTTCCACTTTTATGTCAATATCTTCAATAGATGTACTAGGTCCTGGTATTGTAACAGGTATGAATTTTTCCAGATCTCCAGAGGCCATTTCTGTATCAAGAAAAAATATGAAGTTAAAATTTAAGTATAAAATTAATAATAACATAAAATTTACAAGAATTAAATTGAAAGATAAAATAATTTAATACTTACGTTCCACATATTTTTCAAGGGCCTTTGGAACCATTGCTTTAGCTTTTTGTAAATTTTCTTCTGAACACTCACCCTTATCGAGACCTAAAATATTTTTCACAAATATTAAAAATATTTTATGAAGGAAATTAGAGAATTTGTTTTCAGTAAAGAATTTCTGAATTCTTGTATTTATTTTCCATTTGAAATTTTTATTTTTTTTATTTAACTGTCTACCTAAATAAATGCAATTAATTTACATTCTTACCATAGGCCAAACCCATTTCTTTTAAAATTTCAATGTCATCATGTATCTCAAACTTATCATTAAAATTTAGCAGGTACTCGGTTCTAAAAATAACAAGAAATTATGTAAATTCATAATGTGGAATTAAGTTTTTAAAATGAATGCACCCTCTTACTTGTCATTGGAAATACTGCAATTTACGACTGTCTTCCGGTCTGTATTAATTATTATAAATGGCAACTGAATTGCAGAGTTTGGTTTTGGTGGCCCGTACATCGCCTCATTAACACGATTTCTTTCAACCAAATTTTTTATAGCAATATGCTGTAATAGTATTCTGTGCAATTGTTCAGTTTTCGCCTTAATTCTTTCAATTTTTTTCTTTTTGTCTTTTTCCAATGCTGTACACTCTTGAAGAGAATTCGTAGGTAATCCCAACCACCTAATTTCCTTCTTTTCTTTAGAAATGATATTCATTGCCATAAGCACATTTAGTGCATCATATACTCTTCTTCTTATATTTTTTTGATCATACTGCTAAAATTGTGCAAAATGGTAATAAAAATTACTATTTTCAACTAATTTACTTACTAAACCAAAGTTATTAATATATACCTGGTCAGTTAATGAGTTTGCAAAAGTTGGATTAGTAAACTCTCCTACTAATTCATCAGCTACCTCATTATAAGAAGTGGTTCCCTTTTTCTTGACTTTTTCACACACTTTCATAGAAAAGTGTCTAAGGCCCTTTCCCACTTTGTCTGTTTTTCTGCGTTTGCTGTACGGATATCTTTATTTATCATTAATTTAAATATATTACAAAAATTAAGAAATAAATGATATTGCTGTTTTCTTACTCTGGAATGAAATCACTTCCTTCCGTATCTTGACGTTTTCGATTTCCTGTATGATCCAGTATAGGACTGACATAAGTTTTTCCAGAAGCATCTTTTATTAGTTGTTGATTGGCACTTTGTTGCTGCTGCTGCAAAGTGTAATAAGTTTTGTTGTTTTATTAAAAGTAATTTTTACAAAGATTTTACTTAAAGATTTTATTTAAATTTTATTTAAAGATTTTACTAAAGAAAAGACTCGCTCACCACTTGAGTAGATGACAATTGAATTGTTTTTGTAACTATGGGGTCAGCAGGTTTTATTGTCGGTACTGTTTGAACCTTTGTATTTTGTATCGGTATTGTCAAAAGTCCTGCAGAAAAGTACAAAATTAATTTTATTAATGATAAACAAAAATTTGAGTTATTGACAAGAATAGTTATAATAGCTCATACTTTGACCAGTATTTGATGGGTTTTGAAAACTAATAGTCCTAAGAACTTGTGCTCCAGAAGATAAAACCTAAAAGTTATTATTGACGTTATCAATGTAATAAAAACTAATTTACTGTACTATGATTTGTATAGGTTATTCTACAGAAAGGACATGAAGGTCAAGTATGTTCCAAGAATGGAATTTTCAACAAATAGATTATTTATCTGTACAATAATCAATTCTCATTAAAATGTTTCATTTCTTTGTTGAAAATTAAAAATTGAAAAAAAAATGCAAACATTTAAAATATCTTCATTTTTCATTTTATTTCTTTAAAAAAAAAATCAGTTAATTGCAAAAGATTAAACTTATCATCTTTTTCAATTTATATTATTATTCTGTGATACGCTAGAAAATTAAGTTGTACCTGAGGTTCTTGACCAGGAGCCTTGAAGACTTTCACACTGCCCGCATTTGTGGTTCCAACTATGCCACTCAATGTTTTATTGGGTGTGCTTTGAACAAGCTTAATAACTTGAGGATGCCCTGTGATAAAATAATTTCTTGCTTTTAAAATTTCAAAAAATGTATTTTTTACAAATAAAAAACAAGATAAAGGGTTAATAATTTAAAAGTGCCTCAAATTAGCGTGATTATATTAGTCTGTTCTTTTTATCGTATAAACATAGTAATAAACTCTGAAATGACTTTGTTGAAGTTTGCATGTTTCTTGATACTACAAAGCATAAGATTAAAAAACTGTTCTTAATGAATGGACAAATTATCTTTATTATCAATTTTTGATATTGAGAAAACTGTAAAAAATAAGTACATATTACTTTTCTTATCTCTCAGAATTCTTATCTCTTGCAAGCATTTGTAAAGTACAAGTATTGAATATACAAATTTCGATGAGCCTTAATACAACTTGAAGTAGACCAATTGAAAGCAAAAGGAAAGGTTGTATAGTTCTAGGGATACTCTTAAGAGTTAGGTAGTTCCTCTTTAATAGTATAAGATTGATAACAAGAATCTTGCTCCAGTGCAAATGAGTAAAAGTGCACTCAAGTTAGAGAGATTTTTTTGCACTTTCTATTTGCCAAGGCAAATCCGTCATGGAAAATTGGAGTTTTGAGAGTTTAAAAGGGATGCTTTTGTACGAAATAAAAGGGTTGAAAGCAATTGTCGAAAAAAAAAGAAGAGTAGAAAGGTTGGTCGCTACTCGCGGGGGTGGCCGCTACTCGATGCGACACTCACCATTGGCGTCGTGAATAAGAAAGTTCATGGTTTTGTTTTGTTGCGTCATCGTCGCGGAGGACATGCAGCCGCAGGGATGACCGGGGCCCGGTCTCGCCGGAGCTACGCTGGTGGCTGGCGCTCCGCTGCCGCCTGGGCTCCCCACCTCAGGACGTCGGGGCCTGCTGCAGCTGCTGACGGAGCGGCCGCGCGGCAAGGCTCATAGCACAGGGGCACGCAGGCAGGCGGCTGCTCGGCCGAGCTCCTTCTCCGAGCCACCGGGGAGCAGTGAGAGTAGAGGCCTCGGAAGGCCCAGGCCCTGCGCTGCCTCACACGCGCACGCAGGCACGCACGGAGGCACGCACGCAGGCACGCACGCCTGGCTCCAAAATGGCGCGATGCACCGATGTGCGTGCGACACGCGCGATCCTTCGCTTCCCGAGCTGCGGGGCTCGAGGCGCTGCCTGGCCGTTTGGGGCTTCGGCTGCCCTGGGGCTGGCTCGTGCCCGTCGGCTGGCCGAGGCGTCGACGCACCGGCGACCTCCTGGTTCGGCACGGCGCGCGCTCTTGCTCTCTCCCTCCTTCTCCTCTGTCTCGTTCTCTCTCGCCGCGAACTCGGCTGGGGAGGCTCGTTGGCTGGCTGGCGGGCTGACCGCTGATTGCCGCTGATCCACTGCACGAGCGCGCGCGCGTGCTAACAGACGAGGACGGACGACCGACGGAGGCGCACTATAGGCGCACTGTAGCCGCCGTAGCCGGCAGCCTGGCGCGGCTTGCGCGGGCGGCGGGACAAAGTCGAACAGCTGATTGGTGGCGAGCCGTCACGTGGTTTGGTCCGTTCCTCGAGCCCGGGAGCAGCCGGGAGTCGGCCAGTCGGGCTCACCGAACGCGCCGGAACGTGGGCATTTTTCACGATGCCCGTGAAGTCGGCCGCCAGCTGGGATAGCGTGCAGCATACGCTCAACACGCGCGAAAATTCACATGGCTAGTAATATGAAAAGAAAATAACAACCACTCGAGAGTAGAAGTAAAACGAAGCGCAAAGAAAAAGTACTTGTAATACAACTAAGCAGGGAAACGCGGCACGTTTCTACGAGACAATTAATGACGGAAAAATCCGTGTCACCAGACAGACCATAACAACAAAACTGAAAGCGCAAAAGAGCATTAAAAAAGCATTATCTCTTTATTCTAACCGAGGAGCAGCAATAAAGTAATCATTCCCTAGACCCTCGATGCTCGACCGAGCGGAGCGGTATACTTAGAACCTTTCTACATGACGTGTGAGGTGCGTCAAAAAACGTTGTTTGACATCTATGTCTGTAGGTAATTTCAGTCACTCCGTTTGAAATAAGCTCAATATTCGTGTTAATAAGGTACAGTTCATTTACTCCTGAGATTACCCACAGACATAGATGTCGAACATTTTTTTTGCAGACGCACGGCACGTAATGTAGAAAGGCTCTTAGGATCAGACGGCGCGAATCGCGGTTTTTCCGAGAATCCAGGTGTTCTGCCCATCAGTTGGTGCCCCTCCCTGGAGCGCAGAGTCTTTTAGAGTTCTTTGAATCGAACTTGCCACGAGGCGGTGACCGCTCGCACTTTCTCAGTCTACGCGCGTATTTGCGAAACGTTCAAACGTATCAGTTAAACATATATTCAGACGTCTTGACCAACAGGTTTCCCCGTACGTCGGCTTCCTGAGAAAACCCCATAATAATCCTGGAAAATATGCACGTGTTCCTAGTACTCTTGAATACCGCTACATTATATTTTAGCAGTCCAAGTTTTAATATCATTTCGGTGACTATTATAATTTCTTACTAATTATAATATTAACTTTAAATTAAGATATTTTACTTTACCTTAATTAAAATGAATAAATCAAAACAATTGTACTTTTAAATAAATATCAATTTACTCGGTAAATTACGTATAATGCATAACGCGACGTATGGGGACGTCACAGGATCGATAATCAGATGCGAGCCAACCAGTCAGTAGTCCAGTTGTCCAGTTTTGACTTTGACAACAGCTGAGCGCACAACTCGCATTATACTAATCATCAACTCCTTTTTCGCAGCATTGGATCTATTTGCTCACTATACACATGCTGGGTAAATGCTATAAGTTTAAATGACGTACACTGCCCGGCAATTTATTCGGTAACTACCGTTGCACTGTCTACTAGTTCATCAACCAATGGCGTGCTAGATTTTCATTAAGAACCAATCCGAATACTTCGACAAGTGGAACGGAAGTTACCGAATTAGCTACCGGACAGTGTACATACGTATATTATGGTACCCTCGATTGCCTTTGAATCTATTAGAATTTTTTAAATAATTGCAACGTCGCTTGAAAATTTCTCAGTCGAGTATACAATATATGCGAACTAGAGAACAAACAAAATCGACGTCTAAATATGTTTTTTACTTTCTCACAAATTAATAATGTATGTATAATATCCCCCTGTACGTCGCCTATCGTCGCGACATGGAATTCGAAATAGATCTCGCGAACGCGCGAAAGTTCGATCTAAATAACTTGCGGTGCTTTTCAAAGCTTGCGCAGCGTGTGGCACGGACATGAGAAGCTCCATCGAAATAGACACACAGTAGCGTATACTAAGTTTTCTTTTTTATCTCCCCAACTGACTTGTCTTCTGCTAAAATTGGCTTTGTGTATTGGAGCAATTTGCTCCTCTATATAAACATTCATCAATCCACATTAAGTAGGTAAATAATTTGTACTAATTTATTCACACGTTACCCTTCATCTTTGCCTTTTTACCTGACAATAAAAAATGGAGCAGAAAAGGGCTACAGGTATAGCTCTTGAATTTCAATGCACTTGCTCTTCGCGATGATTTCGAAATTGGTTACCTCCCAGCTTCAAATTAATTAATGCACTGAATCACATGGTAATAATAAAAGTGACGTAATAGTTTATTTAAATTTTTTTTAACAATTTAATTATAATTAAACTTATTTGTAAATGATTTAATGATTTTTATTATTTGACAAGTCGATCGTTCGATAAGCAACCTTGAAAATTTATATTTAACAAGTCAACTTAAAATTGATTTACGTTACATATATTTATATCACTATATATATACGTCGTGATTGAACTTATTTTTAATCTTGTTTTCTATTTAATATTTTTGCAGATTCGATAAAAATACTTTAAAATGAAAATTAAATTGATTAATAAGCTAAAGGAAATGGACTGCTTTAAAATGAATCTTGAGCGATGGCAGTCTGCAGTGGATTGTACTATTTTATAAATGATTCTGATGGATAAGGAGAAGCATGATGCGGCTAAAAGCAAAGGAGGGAAAGATACTTTTATATTTGGCAGTTGGAAGTGTAGAAATCTCAGAAAAACAAGGGTTTCTTCCACTGAATTAGTCAGGTGAATAAAAAAATAAATCATGCGTAGATTTATAAAATCTGAGTTACTAAAACATATGGAACTGATGGAAAAATTGATATTACACTTCCAGGGAAAAATCCACGCGCAAAAAAGAAGAAGTAAACTCTCAATCGAACAATGAAAATCCTCTTCCCTCCTCGTCGAACGTGTACAATTCATCATACAGCAATTCGTGCACAAGATGCACGACGGAAGAAGAAAATGAAATAAATGTCACGAGAAGCGCTATTTCTGTTTACGATCAGTTGCACGAGCAGGATTTTTGGTGTCCAAGATGCAGCGGCAAAATGGAAGAGCCCAGGCTGCTGGCCTGTCTCCACTCGGTTTGCACTAACTGTGTCAACGAATTTATGAACAAAGACTATCGCGGTAATTCTTTCGATTCTTTCGCTTCTTACAGCTGAAAAATCTGGAATGAAGATCTGTCAGCATTTAATATTTTCTATTGCAGGCTCATCTCACACGTGTAGAGATACTACCGGTGATACTTTTCCGATTGAAAGGCAAATCGAAGGTTGCCCAATTTGCGACTTTCCTCTACCAAAGTACGGTTCAGTCGTTCCGCCACCTCATTACTCGCTTCAGCATCGACTCGTTATTTATGCGGTTCGCCGACGACTTTCTCAAAGAGCCATTTGCTGCGACTCTTGCCCGGAAGAAGTTCAAGTATGGGAGCAGCATTACGACTCGTTTACGAAATACATTTAAAATAAATAATAAGTAATAAAATGAGTGTTGGCACTTTGACAGGCAACGCAGCACTGCTCGAGCTGCCTGTGCAATCTGTGTCAGGATTGTGCATCGGAGCACGAGCTGCACGAGCTGGGTACGGGGACTCGAGCTCATCGAGTACGGCCACTCTGGGAGGCGAAGCGCATCAGGCACGTGGCTGTGTGCTTACTGCACCCGGCGCACCCTGTCCGTTACCATTGCCTCGCCTGTCAGCAGGTGACCTGCAAGGAGTGCATGTGGAGGGGAGAACATCGTGGTCACGCGAGCGAGGATGCAACAAGTGCTGGTGCTCGAGCCACCCTCCAGCTAGGAGCAGCCCTTGCCCGGGCCCGTACCCTCCTCAATGCCCTCCTCACCGAGTACAACGAGCGCCTTTTCGAGCCCCCCAACGAACATCCTCGTCCCTGCACTGCTTTTCAACTAGATCGTGATAGCTGGTAACTACATTTGCTTCCTTACCTATTCATTATTTCACATTTAATGCCTTCAACGTTTTTTAATCTTTATCAATAGCCTTCCTGAAACTTGCCATTTTCGAAGTCGCTCGGAGATATCTTCCCACTCAAGAGAAGCGAAAGAAAGAATTCAAGAGTTTTCAAGACTTAGAAGAGCAAGATATTTAATCGACGCTATCTTCATAGGCGAAGACTTGCTTGCTAATGGCTCCGACGTAGAGATATTGAGCTTGAAGCGAACAATTCTAAAACGATTAAAATTTTTGGGAGTCGCGATCGAAGCTCAAGGTAAAAGGCTTCAATTTTACAGCTTTTAATAATACATTATACAAGCAAAGCTACTTCTTACGTACGTCATTGTAATTTTCAGCTCCGTTTAATAATAGTACGAACAAAAATCTTTCACGCGCAGCTCATAGCGGAATTTATCATTGTTGTACATTCTGTTCGAGTGGAGGAAAGAAAGATGCCACTTGTGCTTGCAGTGGAACAATGCCAGGTATGAAAATCCAATCAATCTTCATGTTAACTGCAAATAGAATTTCTTACTTCATCAATGTTACACTTTATATTGGAATAAGCATGTCTTATCTTTAGATCTGCTCGATGATCTAAATCTCCCAGTTCAATTTTAACGCAAACTATCCGCGCAAATTTCGCTTTATCATTTCTATTCAACAACTATTATATAAAATTAAAGGTGGATACAAGGGCTGTGGCCACGGTCATCCTGGTCATCCTGGAGTCCATCATTGGTCCTGCTGCGGATCTATCTATCGCGATGGAACTTGCTTGCTTCCGCGTAAATGTACCTTAAAAATAACACTTTAATAATTACGGCCGAAATTCAGAGCTTTTATTTTTTATATAAAAAACGAAATTATTGTTTAAACATTAAGTGAAGACTGAGGAATAACGCTTTTTGGATTTCCTACTCCCGAATTAAATAGAAAAAATGTTGTTGTTATATAAAATAACATAAAGTCATCATTTCTATATAAATTTGTTATTGTGAAAAATTTCGCAATTTTTTTTTTATTTTGTTTTATGTAATATAATGCAAATAAATAAACATCATTGTATCCTTCAATACTTTTAAACTTCTCTTTTAATAATACAAAAGTAATAGTTATATGTACAATTTTACAATTACTAATAATATTGCATAATCTTAACAAGTAATCTCATTAAAATACCTCATCTCTGAAAACACTACATTAAGTACATTATTTTTAACAAAAATAAATTAATTAATTACTGAAATAATTAAAATTAATGTAATAACGAAAATCAAGTTTCATAAATAAATCTTTTTTAAAATTTTTTCGAAACAATTACAAGATAAATACTTTCGTGTTATTTTTATAAATTTTTATAACCCTTTGAAACATTATGTTGTTAGTAATAGTTTGTCCATTATTTATAAAATCGAGTTCATATCAGATTTTATAAGGTTTGGGTGACCGTTTAACGCTTAATTATAAGGAAGACACATTCACTGTATATATCAATTTGATTTTCTCAAAAACTAAATAAGATGATCTGAAGTCTTTATGCAAGAAAATGACTCGTATGACAATCTGTTTATTAATTAAATTCAGTTTATACATAATTTTACTGCTATGAAAATGCCTGTGAGAACATTCAAGAACTTTGGAAGTAGTATATTTATTTGAATAGTAAGATAGTAAATAGCCTCTGCAGTACTTAGACAAACTATTGATAAAATTATTTTTCCCGATTGACAGTTAGTTAATAAATTAATATAAAAATATTTTCCCTTGAATCCACAATAACAGTAATTGAAAAATGTAAAATGAAAAACCATTGGTAGCCAATGAATTCCTACTGTGAATTGCAAAATTAATTTGCACGTGATTCAAAGGGTCATTTTTTTAACTGTAAATTGAACTTAATTAAGATTTCCTTATCTCAGCAGGAAGAGCGATGATGGCAAACGCTGCACAAAGAGCAGTAAATGCATATGTGCCCATTGCCGTGGGTACTGACCACCTGAGTAAAATTTGAGCTATGTAAGGGGTGATCATGGCACCTAGTCTGGCCATAGCGCTGCAAGCACTCACTCCTGTACTTCTGAGGTATGTCGGGTAAAGTTCAGGTGTGTAAACATAAGCCGCCTGAAACACTCCGGCGATTAGGCCTCGCGCGAGAAACAGGCCAACTGTGAGAACGAAACGACTAAGACGGCATGCTCGAGATAGAAAACATACAACACAGGCGAACATCACCAATTGGAAGGCCATTGTTTTCTTGCGACCCAACCTTTCAATTACGTAGATCGTTGAAAATATACCCGGGAACTCAGCCAAAGTTGTCCAGAGAAGATCCATGTAATCACCTCGACTTAGTTGGCAGTTTATGAGACACTGACGTTCCTGGATACGCTCCTCCGCTTGTTCACCGCATTGATCAGCTGACGTATCAAAAAGCTCTGTGGTCATGAGGACTACGCCGTAATAACAGAATGCACTGGACATCCTGAAATAATTAATTTATTATAATGGTATAAATAGAATTTTTATATAATTTCGTTATATCAATGAAGTACCAAACAAGCCAGAGTAAAACTGATGTTTTGTACATGTCTTTATTAAGAAGGTCAATAAGTTTTCCTCTACTAGTAGGGTAAACTCGGTCAATGACCAGACGACCTAAAGGCATGGGTTTTCCATTTTCTCGAGCTATTCTCTCTAACGTTGATAAAGCCTTGTCCGTACGTCCTGACATCATATCGAACGATGCCGATTCTGGGAGCCACTAAATAATATCTGATATTAATATGTTTTTCGTAATTGTTTTTAATAAAAATTACAAAAACTGTAGGTAAATTACCGGTGTAATGATTGAAAATAAAAATAGAGGAATTGTGGAAAGAGCTAAGAGCCATCTCCAACCAAGATTTGGCATTATCACCAATGCCAGAGCAACTTCAAAACAAGCACCAAGAGCCCAAAAACACTGTCAAAATGTGATTTAGATGATTAATTTATTTAGCTCATTCTTTGGATAGTTTTAAGTTGATTTCATAAATACTTACATCTAAAAGAATAACACATTTAGCTCTTTGTTCAGCAGGTAAAAATTCAGCATACAATGTGACACTAAATGAAAATTTGTGTTTATTAATATTTTTAAGTAAATTTTATAATTGTAAGTTACAGCTGAAAGCTACTCACGATTGAGGAACACATCCAATAGCAAATCCTACAAGTCCTCGAAGTAATAAAATCCACAGAAAATTTGGAGCAAACGAACTTAAAAATCCATAATAAAATAGTAATACTCCACACAGGGTCAAAGCTTGTTTTCTGCCATATCGATCACTTAAGTTACTCCAAAATGTAGAACTTAACATCATACCCAAAAAAACTACCTGAAGAGATCAAATTAAATTTAAAAAATATTCATCAAATGTTGATTTTGCAGATAATTACTCACTGTGGTTGTAAGGGCTTGTTGATATCTAGAAATTCCCCAATCACAATGTAAAGTTGGACTAAGAATACTAAGTATTGTCATTTCCATACTGTCTGCCATCCAACAAAGGCCCGTAAATAATGAAAGTTTTACTTGAAATTTTCCAAAACCAAGTAAATTAATTGCTTGGCTTATTGTAAATGTATCTGTTAAAAAATATCACGTGATATTTAAAAAATGTACCAATAAAAAAGTATGTTGAAGACATTTCAATTATTATTAAACAAATCAATCAATTAAAGAATAAATTTTCCTTTGAACATCTATGAATTTATTAAGTTTAATACTATACACTGAAATATTTATAATATTTACAATGTAAAATTAAATTAACCAATAGAAATGCTCTTATGTAGATTAAGAAAATGTTTAGTATAAGTAAATTTTATTAATAGAGCTCACCATGGAAAAGAACTAATCTGCGAACAATAGAATAATAAGCAGTCTTGGCAGGGTTGAAGTAGAAATATCATTTTCATGCGTAGACAGCGACATGAAGGATTTATGCTCCAAAACTTCTGGGTAGCGATATCAAGTTCCCTCATACCAAATAATCATTTTGTTAGCCGTATCCTTTAATACATTTAGTAGATAGATAGTTTAATATATAAAAAAACAATTATTTAACTTTATTTTATAATTACCGATTTTAATAAAATAGTTTAGTCAATAGAATAATTTTTTATACTTTATTTATTTATAATTAAAATATAAAAATATAACCCTTAAACCTTTTAAAAACTATAGAAGAAATGATAAAACTGATAGGTAAAGTAATTATCAAGAATGAATATCAAAAAAGGTATATGTACATTTTGGAGCAAAGTAATAGTTAAGTTAGTTCAAAATAGCATAATTGTATTATACAGGTTATTTGATTGTTAAAACAGTAAGCTAATTATGTTTGCAATTTTGCAAATCCATATTTATAACAATTATATTTACGTCATAATAGATCTGTTACAATAAAAATATGAATAAAACATCATACCGTCTGGAATAACAGCGACAGAAGTAAGTTCTAGTGATCTATCCATGCCAATGTCACTCTGCATGCTATTTCTAACTGCAGTGTTAATGACATTATTAAGTTCTGCACCACGAATTTCATCTAACTCCTGGTACGGTTCAGAGGATCTATGTCCTTGTACATTGGACATTTTGTAAAATTTGATGTATAAATATTGAAAAAATAAGTGATCACATTCCTTACACAGGTGCACAATGTTTTACTACTAAAATCTGTTTAAAATCACTGCTGCTTTATAAAAAGTTTGCTCACACATTTTATTAAGTAGTTCACTGAAGGTCTACGATTAACATAAAGCCAGAATGTCAAATGAAAATAATTTCGGAGCAAGGATTTGACGCGCACATACTTAGCAGATACAGTCCGAGTGTAGTCAGTGGGTCCGCGATTCCATTCTCGGCGCGCTTTCTCACGGCACGTGTGCGATGACTATACGAAACGGCGCGTGGTCGACGTGTCGTCGCTCGTCAACACGTACGACACCGAAATTCCTCGTTGAGGTCCTGCAACGCAGCCGTGTCCACCCGCGCCCATACGGTACACATCTCATAGAGTATAGGCTGTATAGGAGACGAGCAGCCTTGAGAGACGAGATAGTAACTCGCTGCTCGAGTACTCGAGCGCTTGAGCCAGCAGGGCTCACCAGAGGCCAGCAACATCGGCCAGCTTACGAGCAGAAAAAAGGAGGGAGGGGTAAAGGAAGCGGCAGGAGCAGAACAACAATAACACAAGCTTGTGGCGCAGGCCCGCAGGCGTTCAGGGCGGGATGAACAGCTGCGCTGAGGGGGAGACGAGTCAGACGAGTAGACGACATAACGATTTTCCGTCGGACCTAGAGAAGGAGAGGGGGCGAAAACTCGTTCGTTAGTCGTTACGTTTAAGTTACGTCGCTGCTACCTGACGCATGGGAGCGACCGAGACAAAACGAGGTGGGCTAAAAACGGGCGAGCTGCGCAGCTCTTTGGGCGGCGAAGGCGGTGACTCGTCGGGGACGCGCGCCGTGTCCTTGTCTTCTACTCTTATCTCTCTCTCCGTCTTACATCCCCTCGGGTGCACGCAGTGTGCGCGCGCGTTAGGTTTGCGAACCCCCGTCGACGGCGGTGGCGTACTGGGAGTCTGGGAGACGGAGAGCCGCCGCTAGCACGATTCGACGCACACGGGAGAGTGAGGATGCGGCTCGAGCAACTGTATCGTACTCGCGTCCTCGAGCGGTGAAGCTTTTCTGAAGGGGCGAGAAGTCGACGATTCGCGAGCAGCACGATGAGCGGTTGCTAGAGCTACGCGCTCGAGCTACGCGTGTCCTCGCCAAATTCTTCCCGTCGTCCCTTCGGCGACGTGTCCGTAGCTCCGTCCCTTTTTCTCTCACGCCGCGTGTGATTCTGTGTTTACACGACTGGACGGACAGTGTTTTTCGCGCTTTCGAAGTAGGCGCGAGACGAACAAACTGCAACCATGGGCTCGATCGTACTCAAGTCGCTGTCCATCCTGCTGGGCCTCTTCTTCGTCTTCGTCGGCACCATGAAGCTAACCTCGCACATTAGCAAGGACCTCCACAAAGACCTAGTGAGTTTATGATACCTGCAAGGCGCTTAGAACCCCACTCCGAAAAGTAAAAACAACTGACTTCATTGTGCTTAATTATAATTGTTCAACTTTTATTTTTAACTTTTTAC
The DNA here is from genome assembly GCA_035586675.1 of Eurytoma californica. NCBI lineage: Eukaryota > Metazoa > Arthropoda > Insecta > Hymenoptera > Eurytomidae > Eurytoma > Eurytoma californica. The sequence goes on along the minus strand of JAXIUT010000009.1, from coordinate 1,923,139 downwards.
AGTTTTTACTAATTCAAAATATGTTTGTTAGGCGCACTGGTTAATCGTAGTTGCGCTTGGGGAAAATTAGTACTTAAATATCCGATGACTTTGAAATTCGCTATCCGCTGCTTCTTGTTTACGCAAAAACATTGAGAAATCGACTAAATTTAAACGCTTGACTTTGAGAAATTGAAAAAACTTAACGTCTTAAAACGCTAAAGTTGGGAATGTTGGAGCTTTGAAGAGTAAAGTATATATAAGCGTGTCTCCAGTGCACCCCACATACGATGGTTGCAAGGAACAACTTGGCTATACCCAAGGGACTGTTGGACGATTACGTGCACAGTCACGTTATTAAGTAGTAGATCGAGTATAGAAGAGAGCCGGGTTGGTCTTTAAATCTGTATTAGCTCAATCGATAGCTCGCCGATATAATTGTCTTGCGTTCAGAGGTTCGCGGGAGCCCGGAGGGGCGAGTAAGCGGGCAAGCGGCACCTTACGTAATTTTCGGGTGTCAGCTCAGGCGCGCGCATGCAAAGTCGTGTATTTAAAGCCGGCTGGCCCCTATTCCCGCTCTGTGCCCGTGAAAATTCATGACGTCGTCCGCGAACCGGCGAAATTGCGTAACACCGCTCACTTGACAGCGTGGGAAGCCCGGCGACGCTTTTTTCCGTCGGAGCTCCTTAACACGTGTGTGCTTGTCGGATTATTTAGTTTACAAAAAACGGAATCATGAATGAATTAAAATTTAAAGCACCGGTACATTGGTACTCCGAGTTACTATTTTACTAATGACTTGACTGTACATCCTGTTGCTAGGAAAGTAATAACGGTGAAAAAGTGTGCAGAAAATTGTGGAAAATTTGTGGAAAATTTAGGCGCGACTCGCAAGTCGTAAGCTTGTACCTCTATAAACATGGGGCGATTCAGCAGTTATTTTTCCGGGCCGCTCTATTCTATTATACGGCGGCGCGCTGCGGCACAAGGCGAGAAGCTATTTCTGCCTGTCATTGCTGTGCTCGCGTAGTCGCTTGTACGTGTCCTACGACCAATAGGTTGGCCCCTGGCCAAACACTCTTGTCCGGGGATTATCTTCGCGACACCGCGACACCCAAATGCCCTTTCTCGATTTCATTTTTTCATTTTCTATGCATTTTTTCGCAGAGGAAGGAGTACGTCAAATATGCTAAGGTCTTCCCACTGGCGAGTACGCTGGACTTCAAAGTACCGAGCAAATGGTACCGTCGGGTCGTTGGCTCACTGGAAATCGTCTGTGGACTGGCCATGGCCCTCATACCCAGCTGTACGTAAGCACGAGATCCGCAAAACCGAAATAGGCGTCCGACGCACGCGTTCCTGCGAAAATAAAACGACCGCCGGAAGCTAATGACCGGCCTTTCTAATCATTTCAATAATTTAGTCATTAACTTCAAAATAATAATTATTAATTAAACTGCCACTTTTTATCGTTCGGATTCGGCTCTAATCGGAATTGAACATTATCTACTGATCAATGCATGTATTCATTTCTTTTTTTTTCCAGATAAAGTGAAAAATGCTTGCAATGGCATTCTTGTTTTACTGATGTTAATGGCCGTTTATTCTCATTATATGGTCAATGATAAATTTGAAAGGATTGCGCCTGCACTGGTAAAAGCACTTATTTTGTAAATAAAACATTTGTTTTACTGCAACAGATTAGATTAGCATATGCTTTGCTATTTGCAGGTATTTTTCTTCATGCTGACAGGTCGTTTGGTGATAGACTGGCAGCTGCGACGGAAAAATAATCAAGCTGTAACGGCCAACGGAGTAGATGATAAAGCAAAGAAGCAAGACTGAAGCTGTTGCAAACTACTTTGAGAAGAATAAAAACATACTGATCTTAAGCCAATTTACAGAGTAAGCTACGCAAAACAAGCACTTTTTACGATTTTTAAGTGCGAGTCCAGTAATGGCAGATCGATGAAAAAAATTAAAAGAGAAAGAAACAAATCTAGTCACTTAGTTAGCCATTAGACGTTGCCTAAGGGCGAAAGCAAAATGCAAACCTTGCCATTATTATACATTTACAAGAGTGTCGTTATACGGCTTTTGTATAAGTGACCAAAGAGTGGAGTTAACTATAGGCTTTTTATAGAGGAAAATAAAGATTTATGTCAAAATGAATCGAACGGAGAAATCACTCTAGTCGTAAAAGTTTATATGTTACGACTTCCAGAACATTTGTATATTGGAATTACTTTTATGAATGCACTGTGAATTTATACAAAAAGAGAGAAAAATACTATTAGCGAATTGCAGTAAAACAAAACGCGATATAATGTCAAATGTGTGTTTAAAATAAAATGTAAGTGCGATTTTTTAATTCAATGTTTCGAATCTAGCTTTAATTTGATTGTTTGTGCGGTCTTCTATTTATAGCATGAGTTTTTCCAAAAACATTTTTTGTAATTAACGGAAATTCACTGAACAAACAGTACATGCTTGTACCCTGGCTTAATCCATTGGTTAAGATGAATGTCCTTTTTATTAAATATCATAACCAACTAGGTGCTGTTACAATTTATACACATACATTATAAAAAGTTATACATATTAATGCGCACACTTGTACACATGAACTAAAACTATTATGAATATTGCACTTGAGAGTTAAGTAGATAAGCACAACTGAATTTGACAAATAGAAGTATTTTAACTGTGTATGATTCTCTCTAGAGGTTTTGGATAACTTTACCTTATTTTAGTAATAATTTAATATGAAATTCAATGTTAAATCAAACTTTGGTTGTGCAAACAATGTACCGTATGTAGCACTTGTGTGTATGATGTAAATACACACACACACACACAGAGAGAGAGAGAGAGAGAGAGAGAGAGAGAGAGAGAGAGAGAGAGAGAGAGAGAGAGAGAGAGAGAGA
>JAXIUT010000009.1:1879899-1904057 GCA_035586675.1 Eurytoma californica | reverse complement strand
GTTGCAATTTGAATTCTTTTACCCGTCGTGACATAAGTTATGCCACTTTTATCTCGGAGACATTTACAAGTTTCGATTTTTACTTTAAAAAAAGAAAAAAAGATGGGTAAATAAACGACGACGCGGTTTCAACAGTTGGCCTTTCGCGGCGGCCAATCTTGTGCAGAGTATCCACGAAGCCGAAAGACTTACTTCCCAGCATGGGATTATCGCGGGCTGATCTCGTTAGCGTGCGCATCGCGCTTTTTATCCGAGTGAGCCGCAGAGCCCTACCGTTGCCAACGTGCCGGTCACGTGTCGATCCAGCCACGGGTGCACGGATGTTTTCCAAAAATTAAAAATTAAATTACAATTTTGTCTATAAATAGGGATAAAGGGTACAATTGTCGACTCCCCGACAGTCATTGATCACCGAGATAGTGATTGACCCCCATTTCCGTAGCTTAATAAGGTCAATCACTATCATAGCTAGGTTATGGTTAGAGTTAATCACTATGTTGCGTCGTCTGCTTACAGGGTCAATCACTGTACCCTTTAGCCCTATGATTTTATTTGGATATGTATGAGTGTGCAACGAAATACAATATATTTTTTTCTTTACAGGGAAGAAGTACAAGAGCATACGGTTAGATGGAACGCTTCGTTTAAATTCCTCTGCAAAATGAGTGCCAATGCGTCGACGGGTGTGCTCGACCCCTGTATATTAAGGATATCAGTGAGAAAGGTAAGAGCACAGTTCGATTGAGTTAAATTCTATAAATTTAAATTTATACCTGAAATTTTACCTGAAATGAGACATTAACATACGCATTCTTCGTCTCGAGGTCTTTTATCCCTGCAGATCTTTTAAAATTTGCAATTTTTTGAAGTTGGGCTTAAATTAACTGTACCTCGCTCTTTAGGAATCAAAGGGAGGCCGGTCCTTCCAGAAACTTGGCTTCAGTGACCTGAACCTTGCCGAATTCGCCGGAGCTGGCCTCTGCCGAAGGCGGTGTCTGCTGGAGGGTTACGACACGAGGCACCGACAGGACAATTCTATGCTCAGGGTAGCCATCAAGATGAACATGCTGTCCGGTGATATCCTCTTTAAAGTGTGAGTAATATAAATAAATGTGAGATCCATTAGACGAGAAAGAGCAGGAACTCGGTAGAAGTAGTTGTTCTAAATCAGATATTAAAAGTGTAAGGTTCAACGATAACGACAATTTTCCTCAAGCTATTATGCATAATATGTAAATTTTCCGTAGACCTTCGCCGTCGCTGAAGCAGACGCAGCTGGCGGTGCCTGGGGTTCCGAGTGTCGTGCCGGCAGAGACTGTGGACGAAGTTGCGGGTTCCGACCGCGGCAGCAACCGCGAGGACTACGTTTCGACCGGTTCGCTCGCCGGTAGTATAGCCAGCACCAGCAGTGGCTTCGGCAGTCTTCCTAAGAAGAGGCCGGCCCTCTTCTCTTCTGGTAAATTGCTTTTTTTCGCCATTAATCTTAAAAATAGATAGAAAATGGTGAAGAAAAATGGTTTGAAAAAAGTACACGCTAAATCGGATAGAGTGAAACTCAGCCCTGTAGAGTTAAATTTGACTCTCTGAATGAATGAACGGACAGATTTAGCGTGTACGTTAGGTTACATCATGTTTGGGATAGACTCGCAAGCAGAAATTGTAAAGAGCGAACCGTTTGCAGAACTCCTGAGCGGTACGGAGTCGTACGACCCTATGACATTGAGCGAGATAGTGCCGTCGGCGGTGCCGGTTGACACGCTGAACGAGGTGCAGACCGAGTCCGGCCATTCGCGCAACAGCAGTAACACCAGTCAGTTGAGCAAGGGCTCGGGCTATGGCTCTCTCAACTCTCACAGTCAGCACAGCCGACAAAGTAGCAGTGGCGACAGCGGGCATATCAGGTATGACTCACGGCGTCGACTTCTGACCCCTATTTCCGCTCCCTTATTTCACACCCTCAGCCTCACTTTTTTTCGAGTCAACTTTTAACTCGTTCTCCGCAAATTAAATAATACCATTTTAACTCCAAAGAGGTAGGCGGCGTTACGTAAAGCAGTACCTTATCATCGCTATTTTTTAACAAAACGAGTTAATTAACTTTTTCATTACGAGTTTCGCAAATCATTCTGATAGATACATGTAATTTTAGGGTGTAATTAAAGAAATTGCCTTGCGGTATCTCTTAAGCCTTTCATTCAATGAAAATGAAGAGTCTATATCTGACGCGCAACTATTTTACTTCGGTCACTTTGTTTTTCTCACGCTTTACCAAATAAAACTAATTAACTTTATCCTCGACTCTTTGAAAGACTTTAAAGTTTTATTTTCAACTTCGAAACACCGCTGACATTGTACATAAACACGATCAGACACGAGCATCTAACGCCATTTGTAGCTAACACACACCAGCGATCCCTTCACTGACTCTTTAGCAGCTGCAATTTTATTTCAGCGAGGCTGACTACATTGTGCACCTGTTAAATTATTTATTACTTTTATTATCTTTATAATGTTTTCTAAAGAACTAAAAACTACTGCTTTCTATTATAGCCTTTTCCTGTTAATTTCCTTGCACTTTTTTATACTGGCACTGATTATGCTGCTTCGAAGTATAAGAACGGACATTGCCTGATGAGTTTCTTTCGGTGTTGCATCTAGTGTTTCAAGATAGAGCGTGATACGATCTTTCTGCGTTAATTGTTGTCATGTTGCCATGTCTAGATATTTAGATACTTGGGTGTTTTTCATTTGATAATTTTAGCGAGAGCGAAGATTTTTTCCTCCTATCTGGGAAGCACTCGAGGTGCACGCACAGCTCAGGTAGGGACGAAAGTGTTCGCTTTGTATGTAGGTAGAGAAGTTAGTAGAAAAAAAAGAGAAAAGAAAAGAATCTAGCCGCAGCGGAGTGCAAGGGAAAGCAGAGGAGTTTCGGCTCGACGGATGGCGATCGATCGAGAGGAACTAGGAAGGAAAGCGAAATGTATCTGTGTGTTGTCTCTTACTTTATTGTAGGTCGCCCTCCTGGCCGGTCTGGGCGCCGCGCCTCCCGTCCCACTCCCAAAGCCAAAGCAGCGCGAGCAACGGCGGCAGTGGCGGGACGAAGGAGAGCTCCCTGAAGGTGCATATCCCGCAGGAGAACCACCTGACCCTGTCGCCCCCCTCGCCCCTGAACCTCGTGCCGCCCCGCTCGCGCTTCAGCCCCGGCTCCTCGACGCCGCTCTCCTCGCGGCTGCGCAAGTCCTCGTCGCGCGGCTCCGTCGCCTCGGACTGCGGGCCGAAGCGCAACGGCGAGGCCGGCTGCTTCCGCGTGCCCGAGGCGCCGGCGGCCGGCAAGAAGGCGCCCGCCAACGGGCACCCCCGCATAGGGCAGCCCAGCTGGCGCGGCGCCTCCAAGACTTGCGACTGCATCGAGGGCGGCGGCCGGGCGAGCCCCGTGCTCAGGCTGGCCGAGCAGGCGCGCGCCGTCTCCTCGCCCGATCCCCTGCACCGGCCCGACGCCGCCAGGGCCTCCTTTAGCGCAGCCACGGCCGCCACCTACGCCAACAGGTAGGTCTGACAGTGACATCTTAGCCCTACCCGAGGGCAGGATTTCTATCTGCTCTGCCTCTATTACATGTTTCGCTTTGCTCTACTTTACCTTCCTTTTCTAATCTTTTCTACTTGGAAGCTTATTAGGGAGTAGGCAAATTTTAACGACGGCATTTTTTCATTCTTGCGCTCTTGCGGCGTGCATGCTTTTAGAAGAGTGCTGAAATCATCGCCCAAAGCATGCTTTTCTGCAGAAAAAACTGCTCAAGCGCCGCTTAATTACGCTCGCGTAAGACTGAATCATTCTTTCCATATGCACATCTTAAAAAATTGCTCAACGTTCCTTTATACTTTTTTACTTCCTTTACTATTTTAAATGTAGAATGATTTTCTTTAAATGATCTTACTTTAAGAATGCGTATTTCATGCGCATTTTTCGATCAACAGCTTCAGATTGGTCATTTGATTGTCCTAGTCTGCACAAACATTCTGCTCATCTGTAGGATTGCTTCGATTCGTTACGCTTTTCTACACTGCCCCAGTTTATAAACATTAGTAAAGTATTAATCAACGTACTTTTCGAGTTTTACTTATAAGAGATGTTTTACTTAAGAGGTCGAAATGCGGGGATAAAAGCGCCCGCTATTACATTTAGAGGCCGAGGCTACGTGACACTCAAAGCACTGCAGAGACGCTTACACGCAATGTACATCAAATTACCAAGTATTTCAATTTTGCGATTCCGAGATTCCAAAGTTCTTTTAATATATTGTCTTGTTCAAGTTACTGCTTCGTCTGTTGGATCATGCTTGTTTGACTGAAAAAATCACTTTAGTAAAACAAAGTACTCTATTTCTTTAAATTAATCGAATCACCACGTTATTCGCGCTTGAACAATGGAATTCAATAAATTCTGTGCTAAAAAACGTACGCCCTCTTAAGAAAAACATTGCAGATGGCGAAAATCATCCTTCTGAACGAGCAAATGCATATACGTATGGTAATTGCTGAAATGCACGTCTCACCTTTGAAGAACGCGTCGCCTGCATGTGCGCTAACTTATCGACGCTGCCAAATTATACGTACTGTGGATTGAATTTTCTTATGATTTACTTTTTTATATTATTATTTAGTTGGAGTCTCGATACTTGCCAGTATATCCCTGGTGGAAAATAAAGCATCTTTTATAGTCAAAGTATTAACTTTACTAGCTAACGATTAGCTATTTTCTAGTTAGCAACTAGCTAGAAAATATACACTGAAAAACGTATATAAATTATTCTCTGCTGCTGAAGGCTATGTAAACAAAAAACATAATCTAAAAGTGTGCACTGTTAAATTTTGTAATTGTAAACTACTTCAATTACTTATCTCGTTAATTATTGTTTAAATTTAATAAACTTAGATAAATAGCCAAAAAATTATTATATAATGGATTATTATTTACACCGAGAGGAACATTCAATTTTGTCTGATTTATATTCAGAATATATTATATTCAGAATTTGTGTCGTTTTTAATGATATTATAGCTACATTTATAGCTATATTTATAGCTATAATATGCTTTACTTTTCCACCAGCAATGCGAATGCTAATAATGCATCGTCTTTAAAACACAAACTTATTGTAGAACCTTAATGAGAATGATTTGATAAATTCTAGTAACTACTAGCTAGTTGCAATAATAATAAAATAATACTGAAATAATAATAAAAAAACTTTTAGAGTTCGAAATAAAATATTCAATCTAAATAGGGAATTCCAAGATACAATATTCTTATCTTAAAGTGATTGTAAAAGAAAAATAAATTGTCAGAATTATAAAGTGCTCATGATTAAGTTCTCTAATATTGACTTATTGGAAGAATGATTCATCGATATCTTTGCGAATTGCTATTTAAAAACATGATCTAAGCGTGAAGTACCTGAAAATTTCTTCATTGTAAAAGTAACATCTTGGATTTTGCTATCACTCGTAGAAAGATAGTGTTTCAATTAATTTTGATAAAAGGTAACATCGTTCGAAACGATCGATCTAAACTTAGTAATTATTATTCCAGCTAATCGCATTAATGAAATCACCATCAATTTAAACTGCACACTACCAATATTACATAGCAATATATTACACCAAGAGAAGAAAACATGTTTCATTCGCGTTCTCGAATTGACGCGTACCAACCGGCGTGCTCCGAACGGGTTTTATTAGTCAATCGCTTACGAAGTGTTTAATTCTAATGATCCGTCGTCGATAAATTGTTTTCTTTGTAGAGCTTAGGCTAGAATTAGCTGAAAAGTACTGCACTCGTAATAAAATAGTAACAAAATAGTGCTATGGTTATAGGAATAAAAATGATAGAAAGAGGAATTTGTTTACAAAGGCAAATAAAGTAAAGGACTAGTGTATAAACTAGTTAGAAAAGAGAGAGCGTAACGTGATGCAGCGGCAAGAGGCGCTCGACTTTGGCCGCTGTTCAGGTTTGACTGGGTTGCAGGGGCATCGGCGTCGGGGGTCACCGCAAGCTGCTGGATGGGGCGGGCGGTAAGCTCGCTACCGTCACCACTAGTCCGGACTCGGAGGAGTCCGCCTCACTAGCCGTGCCCGAGCTCCACGCGGCCACCCAGCACCGAAACAGCATTACCCCACCGTCAGTCTCTCTCACCCACTCTATCTTCAATTTATTATTCCTCGTATTTCTTTACTTTTTCAATATTTCTTTCTTCTCCCAGGGGAGTATGCCAATCAGATGGATTGCACCTTAAGAATATTTTCAATCTTATTGTCATTGTAATCAGATTAGCAAATCATTTATTGGCACTGATCTTGGATTTATGAACAGCGTTTATAGCTTTTTGGCTGAAGAAAAACATTCACCTCTTGTTTTCGCACTTGAGCACTCATAGTCAATTTAAAACTAGTTCATTCAGCCAAAAATTCAAGTGAAAATTCACTTTCCAACATTTACCGTGAAAATGAATTTTCATTACAGATCAGCACTAGTTTGCGAACGACTGATGGCTTGACATTTAAGAGTAATTGCTTTGGAGATGCTTGCATTTCGGTGTGCATGAGTTGCTTTTATTTTTTCCCTGCACGCGAGACATTCTGTTTTTCTCTTTGTTGCTTACTTTCCTGTTAGAGAATTTCATTTCATTTCATTTTTCATTTTCTAAGATGCTTAGTAATACAGAGAGCATGCGGCAATCTATAAAATTGAATAATGCATTTGCAGTGAATCCATTGTCGCTGCTCTCCGTATCTTTACGCAAGAGTTCGATCTTGATTGCTATTTTTTTCTTTATTTTTTCTCAAACTGTGTAAGAAGGAGGGGAGGGGCGTATATAGGAGGGAAATGAGGAAAGTATTGGAGCTTTGTGTGGACTTGAATAACGGCGGTCTGTCGTTGCAGGAACGCCTCGGGCGGCTCGGGGCTGAGCGAGACGGGATCGCTGGATCGAGCGAAGGCGGCGCTCGAGCGCCGGAAGAAGGCCGAGGACGTGGCCGGCAACCCGGCGCTCTGCAGGGTGGAGGTTACCAGGCCGAACCCCGACTCCCTCATCGACGAACTTATCAAGGCGACGAACCTGGAGCAATCGGTGCTCGAGACGAAAGAGAGTGAGTAGCCCGGGAGAAAGGGAGTGGGGAGAAGGAAAGGGAAAAGCAGCGAGTGAACTTTTGAATATTTTCAGCTGCGGGACTGCAGTTGTTCGTGGCGAAGGACGGAACGACGGCGCTAGGTCTGCACGAGGTGAAATCCCAGATGCCGGCGGGCGTGTTCAAGCAGGTGGTCATGGAGGAGAACAACAGGTAACAGGAAGCCGCGGGCCTGGGCGCGCTGCGCGCCCGCTCCCACTGCTATCAGCGCCAGTCGAGCGCCGGCGGCCTCAGCTTCAGCCTCGCCCTCGTGCCCGAGCTCGCGCTCGAGCTGAGCTGCGAGGAGGACAGCGTCATCGCTCACCGCAACGGCGTCGCCCTGCGCTCGCTCTCCAGGCTGTGAAAGAGAGAGACCGGCCACCTGCATTTACGCATTTTCATCCTGTGCTGCCTCTCGTTTTTCCCTCTCTTGCTTATTTTTTTCCAAATGCTGGAACCGTGCAAAATTACATCAATTTCCCTTATTTACGTCTTTTACGCCTAGTGGAAAATTAAGTCTTTTACCAAACAATTCATCCGAGTTCAAGTAAAGGCATTTGGGGAATTAAATCACATTAGAACTTTTCAATAGACCATTTTCCTCGATGTTAAATCATAGCCGAGAAAAAACCTACAAAGGATTCTTTTAGAAGCAACGTAAAAAGCTCCTGAAAACGAAATCAATAAACATATAAGACGTGCGTGGCAAATAAGTGTATTTTCAGACTGTTTCGCGAGTGAACGCAAAGGAAGCGTAAAATACAAAAAAAAAAAACATTAAATATTGTACACTCAAAATTGTAAGCAAGAATGTGCTTAAAAAAACAATAACTCAAAGTGAAAAGCCGACACGTACATACTATATATATATATATATGTACACATATGTATACCTATTTTCTTCCGTGAGAATAAAATGAAGCACAAGAATTTTTCGTCGCTGTGCTTCAGTAAAATGAAGCATTAGTCAATAAAACTGAAGTCGGATGGAAAGATAGCTATGTAAATAAGGCAAAACGTATGTATAATATAAATAAAGTAAAACGACGTAATAACAAAAGCCGCTCTCAGGTGCGACGAAAACTTATAAATGTTAACTAATGTCGATGCTGCGAGTGCACCAACTTGTTGCCCAAATCCGTTAAAAAACGATTATTTGTCATTAACTGCCTTTCGTTCTTCTAATTTCCATTTAAACACAAGTTTTCTAAGCTATTATTTCTTCCATATAAGCGCAGTATTTAATTGCAACTTTCTTTATTTTGCATTCACCATTCCTTGCGAAGCAAACTTTTCCTTGCTTTCGAGATTCTTTTTCTTCTTCTTCCTCTGTTATTAACAAGCTTTTTTTGCATCAACGAAAGTTTCCAAGATGTATTTTTTGTAAACCAGTGAACAGTATATTGACTTTGATATTTTAATTAAAGTCGCTTGTCCGCGCATTTGTTTTTTATTGCTTTATAATTTAATAATAGCTGATTACTTTGAATGATTACGAATCGTTTAAAATTTTTTTATAGAAAAGAACTGATTTAAGCGCAAGATTACTTCAGAAATTTGTTTTTTATTCAATATAATTATAATCATTTTTTAACAATTTGCATGTATTTTTAAAGATACTTTTTAAGACTTACAATATTGTTATATATGCCAAACCAATTTTTCTGGATCGTTTCCTATATTATTTAACGCGACTGTTCGCGTTCTGTCGCAGTATCTTCCTTAATTTTTGCTACATTAAACATTTTATGGAATATTTTAATAGTGACCATTATGAACTTTTAAATTTCGTTCAACTGATAACAACTCGTAATACTTATCTGCAAATCATTTCTTGCTTTTGAAAAACAGTTTGTTAATTGCTTGGTGCGACCCGTGAATATGATAGCAATTTGTAAATATAGTATAGTAATTGTTATGTAGTTAAATGGCTGGTGTTAATATACATTTTCTCCATAATTGAAGAATAGAACTTGTATTTCAGTGTCAGCACGAAACGCATTTTGCGAGAGACAATTGTGAATATAAATGGACAAGCGTATTTGCGAGTGAAAAATCGAAAGTATGTAATTATAAATGCGGATCATATACAAATTACAATTTCTATTTGTTGTCGACACTTGTAACATTTAAAAAAAGTATTAAAATATTTGGCTCGATAGCAAATAAAAATAGGAATTTAAACAATGTTTCTCGTTGCGCTAGCATCGCGTCAGCGACTACTTCCAAACTCCATCGAGTATTCGAAAAAGAAAATAAATATGTCAACATTCGAAATCGGTAATTTAATCAAAAGAAGAAAAAACGCAAAGTAGAAAATAATTAAACTTTGCCTTTCATAAATGCATGAAAAAACTTTTATTTGGCTTTCTCATTTTAGCAAGGAATTGACACTGCGTTTGGTTATTTGTTGCCAATTTTGAAGATTGTATAGGTTAAATTTTTTAATTTTTTATGTGGGTTATGAGAAATGCAAAATTGTAAGAAAAATGTAATAATTGATACTTTAAAAAATAATTCGTAGATTGCTCTTACGTTAAAGTAGTCGGGATTAGAACATGTAAAAATGTCAAGTTCAAAGCGTCTTAGCTCAAAAGACTCAGATCGAACATCATCGAAATGCTAACGTACTGCCAATAGACTGACTCGGTAGTACTCAATATACTTTCTCTGTATCAATAATCGTAGGATTTCAACTTTTTTTGATTAACAAATGATTGATATCGAAACGTTAAATGATTTTAAAGAACTTGATCTTTCACACTTTACAAGAGATTCTTTTAGTTAAAGTTAATTTCAAAAAAAAATATTTTTAGTGCATGATAGTTTTTTTTCTTTAAATTAGTGAAGTTACTATCCAGTCAATGACGTACGTCTATCATTGGTTTGCATGTGTGCGCTTAGGAGCCGAAAACCATTTGCACTTGTCACCAAGCTATACGAAGTGTCAAATAAATAAGCCATTATTAAATACAGAAGAAAACGAACTACAAAGTTACAAATATTTTGAAAATTAGTCGTATACTCACGTTTGTAAGTTTACGCGCATACGAGCTCAGGTGTACAGTTGTTTTTGTAGTATATCGCATAGCATCTTGCGTAAATACATATTTTATTTGTAGATATGGCGAAAATTTTTTTATTTATTTAAAATGAGATGACAGATTCAGCGGCTCAAATCCTTCTGTCCGCTATATCTTCAAATGAGCATGGAATGATTCCTCTTTTTGTACATTAAAAAGAAAACTAAATGCGCACCCGTAATGGCGTTATTATTTTATTTTATTCTTTACTACATACATTTTTAGTACACCGTAAAGAAGCAAGTGGAAAAATATGAATCTCCTTTGATGAGCAAAATTTGATATATTCAAGATGAAAGTCTGATAGAAATTTAGAAAAAACGTAATAATTGATGAAACCGCGAAATTGTCCTTCTTTCGGAAATGGGTTTGTACATTTTTATATTTATTTCTATTATTTTGTATCAGACTTTTTTTTATATAGAACGGAATTAAATTAATCCTAAGAGAAAGTTTCAGATATTAATGTTGTGATATTTTACAACGTAATAATAGACGTTATTACCTGTATCATTACCGATTGTATTATAACGTTGATTTGTATTTAGAAAAGCGACCCGGAGTGCAAAACGAGATTGTGCTCATGAGACGCTAACATCTTCGTTTTATTAATTTCTATATGATTTACAGATGTTGTCCGTTCGTCTTTATCTAACACTGTGAAAAAGATGCGAACTTCCATGTGCTAATAATAACATCAAGAAAATCGAAAAGGTTTTGTTTTTTCCCTACTTTTCACCTGCCGCACTAAAATTTTTCCTGTATATTATATTTTGTAGTATTAATTATACATTGAGAAATTAAATAGCAGTAAATTTGTTCGTCCAAAAAATGATTTAATGTTATTACATATTAATAAAAATAATATGCCAAAACATCGGGCAGAGAAAGACCTTGAAGAAGATTCATGGGATCGTCTGTTATGATCTCTGAGGCGCGCTACACTTAAATTTGGACCGTTAAAACGCAGGATTCATAACTGAAATAAATATCCACCAATTAACTGTAAATTTTAATTTTTCACTCAAAACTAAATTTTACACACAACTACGTATAAGGATCTTATCTATTTACAAGCAATAGTGGGGCAATTGAAAATTGTTTTTTTTTTTTTTTTGTTTAAAATAAAAAAACGAAAATTTCCTACCTAATGCTTTTGCTTCGAAAAAGTTTTGGTTTTATATTGTAAGTTAATAATCGGTATTTATAGGTATCTTATAAATAGATTGTTCATTGAAGCAAAGAAAAGATAAAACTGATAAATCTCTGGAGGTCATGTAGGTTTTAACCTTGCGAAACGATGGAACAGGGGGCTTCAATATTATCTTGCTGACTAATTGAATATTGATACTCTATGTGGGAATAAATAACATCATGAGAGTCAAGTAAATTTAAAGGTCATTAAGCCACTATGACATTTTATGCTTTGCAAAAACTGGTTTAGAAGAATCAGAAAAAATTTTTTTTTAGAGACATCGTCAGGCGTCATTCACATCGTAAATTTGTAGTTAGCAAAAACTACTTTGACAGAATTAATCGAACAAAATTAAAAAAACCAGTATTTTGGTAGTTAGCTTCCTCAAAATTAATTTTGCTATTACTTTTCTTAACTTATAATACTATTATTTATTTAAATTATTTTATTTAATATTTGTCAAATATTCACTTAAATTATGAACTTTTACAAGTAACGACACAGTCACACGTTAAAAACATTTTTTTCAAAAAATCTTTCACAAAAATATTAAAAATAAAAATAAAAATTTTTATGTACGGTCAAATAAATAAAAAATTTAACATTTAATAGATTTTATATCAACAATCATTGAGCAAAATTTTCATTGAGTTATCTACAAAATTATGTCCAAAAAGGAGTCATTTAAAAAAAAAAATTTTTTTTCTAAGAATTGGCCGTACGTTTTAAAAAAAGAATTAAAAACTACATGAGTATAGTCAAAAACGAAGCTACAAAAAAATTTCATAAAGAAGAAATTACTTTTGCGATCACAGTTTGGCAACAAAGAAAATCGTTTTTTTAACTTGTTTTCAAAAGATATACGCCTCATTAACGTAGGGGAAAGAGGGGCAAATGGGCCCACCCCCTAAACATGTTTAACTTGCTGTGAAAAACATTTCTTAACAAGTATCATTGAAAATAAAGCATTTTGAATATAGTCTACAGTTTTTCACCGCAAATGAAATGAGCTATAGCCATGACTGTTTATCCTTGTTGATAAACATTTGAAACTAAAAAAAATATTCGTGTCTATTATTTGTTGGTATTCTATGAGCTGGATAATATAATGGCATCTGAAGAAAACTTTTTTGACTCTTCTTAAGATTCTTATTAATATTTAATGTTTGACGTCCATGAAATGATGTCTTTGCTTTTAATAAAATCAGTTTATTCTCAAAGAAAAAAAGAAATACGAAGTCCAGATAAAGAGAAAAAGCTTTATTTATTAGCTTATAAAGAAGCACTGGTAAAAAATAGAAGCAGAATTTTGTATATTAAATTTCGTAGCCTTCAGTGCGTAATAAGTATATAATATAAATAAATATTCAATGGTTTCGATTATTTCGATTAGTTCTGTAGAGTAATATTTGGAAAATGTAAAAAGATAAGATTTAACATGAAATAAATTGTTTAGCGATATTTCTAAAGCAGTTTTTGCCGGTGGATTGGAACAAGGTTAGACGACACATAAATTGTTTTGCAATGTACATTGAGAATGAGTATATACTTTGATGGTTAGTGACGGGCAATTAAATTTGAAGGAAATATCGTTGTTAAATTTGCTCATAAAACTATCGATGCAGAAAGCATAAATTGCATAAATTTAGCATATAGGAGAGTGCATGTCGCATACTGCACAAGTAGTGACAAAAAATGATGATTGATACATTGATAGAAGGGAAATTGAAGCGCGTTTCGTTTGAAATGTTAGGACGTCATCGCAACGAAGGCACCTATGGTGGGAGTTGCGCGCCTTTTTGCACTGGTGCTTTTGCTTTAGTTCTCTCTTAAAGGCTGCTAGCAATTGAACCTGGAGTAGTCGCGAGAGCTTTTCGACGGACGATGCTTAAGATGATGGAATTGAAATTGGCAACGTTCTTACTGGCACTAATCCTGCCTAGGTTCATTGCTGCTGAAGAGCCGACCAGGGAGGAACTCCTCAGGCGAACGTTTCCGGTTTACGGACTGGCAGCAACGAGCTTGCGGCTCTTTAACGTAAGCGTTGCCGATGCCTGTCCGCGAGAACTTGAACTCTTCCGGCGCGCCGTCGATGAGAGGACTCTCTGGGCCCTCAAAAGTAACTATATTTTTTTTTAACGATTGAGATATGACTTCGCGTCTTCTTTTTCTTCACTCACTATTTCTGCTGTAGTGCTGGACTCCAGTGGTGTGCCGAGGCCCGGCTTCGTTTACGGAAACAACTTTTGGCTGGGTGTGAGAAGTCAGTGCCTGGACCTACGGACTAACTACGTCATCGAACTAAAGGCTGAGGTCCAGAAAAACAATTCGCTCTACCGTCATGTCCATGAGGAATTCCCCCCCTACGAACTTAACTACTTCGTCGCGTATTTTCGGCACACTAGCACCTTGCAATATCATATCAGATGGCAGAATGAGGTCCTTATATACTACTCTTTGGATTTCCCAATTATAGAGTTACGTAACTGTTATATTTCAATGACTTTAGGATTTAGTAACTTTGGGCCTTTGTCTACCCGCTTCCTGCACAATAAATGAATTAGATATGATTTTGAAAGCCATGCTTCAAGAAAGAACTTTAACGTTCGATGATCTTTACTCTACCAACTTACAACTTGTCCAAGTCAAAGATTTAAAAGACGATCATCGATGGTTGCTAAGTGTTAATGTTATCATTACTCTGTACGTACCAAAAGTTAAAATCATCAAATATAAGAAATATATTTATATTTTAATTGCATAGGCTAGTAATGGCGCTGCTTGTGTTACTTGTAATAACAGGAACATTATATGAGATTTTTCATGAAAAACTTAGTCGATCGACTCGAGTCATTGAAATTTGTGAAAATAATAACGGTAAGATTACTTAAACCTTTATTGAAAATTCCTTCTAATCGCAATGTTCTTGGAAATGTATTAATAGTAAAACCAACTGACGATCCTGAGGCAAGCGAATCGAGTAAAGGAAAGGAGAGGCTTTGGGAAAGGATATTACTCTGCTTCTCGGCTTCCAAAAATACAAGAATCATTTTCAACACAAAAGAAGGCACTCGAGAAGGCAGCAGTTCTGTCGTACAGATTCACGGTTTGAGGTTTCTCGGGATGATCTGGATTGTCTTAATTCACTCGATTTTTTATATGATTGACTACAATGGTAATAAGAAGCGTCTTACTACAACTACTTTGTTTAGTAAATTTACTAATTACCTAATAATATTGTTTGATTAGACAACAATTTTTGGATTTGGAAGATGAGTAAAGGTTTCTTCGTTCAAGTAATAAGCAATTCCATGTTTTCGGTCGACTCTTACTTCTTTTTAAGTGGATTCTTGGTCACTTATGTCTTCTACACTAAACAGAAGGCTGGTGAAAAGACGAGACGCCGAAAGATTGTTTCAATTTTTTTCCTTGCCATATTTCGACGTTTTATTCGGTAAGCATAGCCGTTCTTGTTGTTCAAAGTTCAAAATGTAATAGTATTTAATCTCTGTAGTTTGACTCCTGCCTACATGATGGTATTAGGGATTGTACAGTTAAATGGAGCATGGTACGAGAGGACATCGCAGTTCCACATGAACGAACGGCCCCAGGACGAATGCATCAGGTACTGGTGGAGAAATCTCTTGTACATCAACAACCTCTCTGGTAGAGAAACAATGGTGAAACAATCTCTCCTACTAATAATTATGGATCTTTTTTTCGACTTATTTTTATTCCATTTCAATTTCATTAATATTTGCAGTGCATGTCTTGGAGCTGGTATCTATCGAATGATATGCAGTTCTTTACAATAGCTACCTTCTTCTTGATTCTTTCTACTACGTGAGTAAAATTAGTAAATATTAGGAAAATATTAAGCAATTTTAATTATCTGTCTTTTTCAGTTACTTTTATGTAGCAGCAACGCTACTACTGCTATTGCTATTTTTTTCTATCAGTATAACTGCCTATACTGTCTATGTTAATAATTACATTCCAACGTAAGTCTAACTATGCATACGGAGATTAAATTGAGTAAATTAATAAATGAATGAATGTACGCAGTTTAGACGAACAGTACCACATGCTGGACGCACTGTACGATCCTCCGTGGACGAGAATAGGTCCTTACCTAGTAGGGATGATAACTGCCTACATAATCGTAAGACTTAATGGCAAGCTGTCAATGCCCAGGGTACTTCAATATTACTACTTGAACTTAAATTATTTCCATTTTTTACTTAGAATCAAATATCATTCTTAAAATATTTTAGAAATGGGTCGTTGTTTGTTGGATTCTGAGTAGTCTTTGCAATTTAATCGTCCTTTTTGGTATTTACGAGAAACAGATATCTTTAACCAAGTCTATCATTTATGTCTCTCTCAGCCGAATAGCTTGGGGCCTAGGTTTGGCATGGCTTCTCATAGCTTGTTGCACAAAACATGCAGGTAATTACAACTTTGTATTCTTTACTGTACTGTCATTAAATTAAAATAAATTATACTTATATAAATCAATTTTTTAAAGATATATGATAAGATACTTTATTTCATTATTGTTCTAAGATCTTTTAACAATTTTCATATTAATATATATTACACAGTTTACGTTCGACGAGTATTTTTTATAAAAAATTAAAATTAACATTAGAAAAAGTTCACTTGTTCAAACAATCGATTGATATTACACTGTATCGTATTTCAGGAATAGTGAATAAAATACTTTGTTTTAAGACTTGGATTCCCTTCAGCAGACTCACCTACTGTGCATATCTGCTCAACCCCTTCATTATATCTTCAGTTTACCTACAAAAAGAGTCGACCATTCACATGGACATTTTATCGATTGTAAGTTTCTCGACTCAGTTTAATTATTTACTGAATCGATACTCTAAAATTAGGTATTTAGTCAAATGTACACTAAATCGTCACTTTATAAAAAAAACACTTCTAAATTCTTTGATATGACAGGTCCCTTTATTCCTGGGAATTCTGATGATGAATTATCTGTCTGCATATGTGCTGTCTCTCGCGCTGGAGTCGCCCGTGGTGCTTCTGATGCGTAAATTCATGGACGAGAAAAGGCGATAATGCGTGGCTCCTTTTTTTATTTAAGTCATTTTTACACTCAATTAAATGAATGGTGAGTAACGGCAACAGGGAGATGGTCACTTTTTTAGTAATATTTTCACGTTTTGTTATTTCGTTCTTTTTTTTTCATAAATATGAAATTATTTTATAACGCTCACTACATATACAAATATTTGACTGTATGTGTTCTTTTATACTTAAGATTGTTATATATACACATATAAGTTTTAAAGATTTACAAGAAAGCGCGTATATACCTACAGTCTTCCTGCCACTCTGTCTCTCTTTCTCCCTATCTTTGATTATTCGATGCACGTAAGTTATAGTGCGATAATCTATAAGGAAAAAAAGTCACAGTTGCGCTTTCTACAGCAGCTAATTCAGTTGAAGAAAGGACGCCGGCCACCGTGGTTTATCACCTATAGTGAATTCTAGTAGCGCTTTAAATATTCAAAAGCGAACGTCAAAAGTGTCTAAAGCTCATTTACAAAACTACAGGTGACGAGAAGCCGGGGCTGCTCCATTGGATACTGCTAAGAATGCACAGGAGAGTGCAGTCGTGGTGCAGCCGATGAATTCATTGACCGGTTCGTACGTGCCGCCTGCTCTCGACGGCACTCTTCCATTTTTTTCTTCAATTGCTCCTTCTGGACTAGAAGTTCGCGTGTTCGTTGATACACGGGATCCTGAAAATAATAAAATGTAATTTATTAAATACCGTTGCTTGCTTTGTAAGGTATAATTGAAAAAAAATAACGCACTTGTTGACGCATGCTAGGATTCCACCTGCAGTAGAAGCTTTTCCACGGTTTAATGTAACGCATACTAGCGATAGGCATTAAAACCAATTGATGATTTGGTCCATCCCAATAAAGAGGATTTTGATACAACGCTAATTGGCTGTTGATAAAGGACCATAATGAAACGGTTCTTTCTTTTAATTTCTCTTGTACTCGCTCTCTTTCACTAAAAATAAAATTAATTTATTTTTAAAATATAAAAAAATAGCAATAAAAAATTAAATGTTAAATACCTGCTACACAAGAAAGTACCAAATCGGCAAGAGTATAAATGATCGAGTATAGTTGTTAGAAAATGTTCATTGAACTGAAAAGCATTTGGAAATTGTTGGCTAACCTGCCAAACACAATCAATGAACTGTACAAATACCGGAGACCTATCAGCATCGCTGTGATGTTCATCTCCATGACCAATTCTCTAAATAGCAGAAAAAAATTAATATTGTATAGCTGTAATCAATATCACAAAGATAAATTCTAGTCACCTGTTGAAATTTGTGACCAAAACTGAGCCACTCTTTTTCTATTAGAACTTCAAATCCTTTAATCGTTCTATAATAGGGGTCTAGTAGTAACATTGCTAATGCAGTGAGCTAAAATTATAAAAATGAAGTAGAGACTTACAAAAATGTCTTTAAAAAAACTGTTAATCTTCTACTAACCTGTGCAGTTCTATCCCAACCATCAGAGCAGTGTACTAAAACTGAGGTCTTGTGAGTTTCAACTTTATCAACAATTTTTGCTGCACCAGAAAGTATGCATTTTATATGCTTTAACCACATAGTCGATTCAAGTCCAGATAACCACCTTGATTCATCAATGGTTGGGAAACATAGTTCTACAACATATCATTATTAATAAAATTTCGAGAAAAAAAATAATAATTTTTAAGAATACCTTTTAATTTTCTAAGGCTTTCTCTCATTACATGAATGTTGTGAATGTCAAGAAATATAACTTCACTATTTTGGTAAGTATCTTCATTTTCATATCCTCCTCCTTTAGCTTTATTAGCCACGGCATTAGCCATTGGTCGAGCATCCATTATAAAAAGTTTGTGACTTTGAGCATTGGCATCCATTATTAATTGAATATACCTTTCATCTTCACGACTTCTTTTACCACCTACTCCAACTAGAGGTTGTGCACATCGAGTAATTGTTGCTTGACTCTCAGGGTGAATCCATGAAAGAACAGGTAATCTACCTCTACTTCTGAAAGCTGCTGAAGCTTGAAGATCTTCATCTGTTGCTGCAGTTGGTACTGCCCATACAGCAGGATAACTGTCACATAATGAATATGTATCATTTATTTTTGATATCTTCCACATATCATTGTTTATTCCCTAAAAATAAATATATATTTACTTAACTAAAATTATATAAAACAAAAATTTTATTTTTATATTCCAAGTACTTACCATGCGTTTCAGTTCTGCTATTGGTTCATACACATTCCAACCATTTTCAGGAAAACTTTCGGAATATTCAAAAGCAAACAAAGGCATAGAATGTGACAAAGGAAAAGAATACTGTTGCAACTTTTCAAAAACATTTCGTCTCGAATGATTTTCCTGCTTGTGAGCAAATTTAAGATTTCTAGTGTCTTTACAAAAAATTTCTATTCCATATGAATTTTCTCCTTTACTAGATGCTCCTCCTACTTTCTCAATTCTACTAACAACTCCTAATGGAACTTCAACAATATAAGGAGTTTCTCTGTCGATAGTTCTAAAGTGTAATTTATAGTTGGTTACAGTGAGTACTCCTCGAGTTGGACCTGAGTATGGGCATAAGTATGTAACATCTCTAGCAACACCTTGTACACGTTCTCCATTCAAAAGCGGTGGTCCTGATTCATTTCCAGTTATATTCTGTGATAACAATAACACATTTGTAAGAATTAGATAAAAAATATATTTTTATAATTGAATAATATAAAAAAATAAATATATAAGCTAAAAAGTATCGTGTTGTGTCTAAATATTCACTGCATAAACTGTTGAATTTTTTCTTAAACATCACATCTACACATGAAATCTTTTACTCATGCAGGATGAACCAAATACTACAGAATGAAAATAAAAACTCATTAAGCATTGCAAAAAAATTATCAAAACAATTTCTGAGTGCTAAAAAACAAAATAAAAATGCTCAATTTATATTTTATGGACAGTTTTACCAAATCCTCTTTTCCTTGATTTTCTTTTTTAGTTTCTAGAGCAGAAATTATATTATTATCTGTTGAGGTTGAGCTTGTTGAAAAGCTCTTCGAATGAGATGCCTTTTCCCAACATTCCTGAAGTTTGTATATATTTTTATTTGTATATGTGATATCTTTTAGTAATTAAAATTAACACTTTGTAAAGAGTAAATATAAAAATAAAATTGATAAAATACACTCACTGATTCTTGACCCATTTTGGAGTTGAGGGAACTGCTTTTGCTGTCCGAATTAAGAGAATCCGAACTAGCATTTTTAGAGTTATTTTGTTCAACATTTAGAAGCTCAGCACTTCCTCTTTTTTCCATATTTATTGTGCTTTATTTCTACTGAATGTTTAAAGTTAGCATGAACATTGCATACTGTTACTGATATTGTCTTTAGATAAATCTGAAATTGAAAAATGATCTTTACTACATCACGAACTAGTCACAAAAGAAATTTTATAATCAATTTTTTTAGAATAGTTTTTAGTACTTAAACATTTTTAATGTAACAATGAAAGATTTATCCAGAATTATGCCTTCAAGAAAAAATGACAAAAAATAAAATCTACTTTGAATCTGAGTTAGAAAATTATAGTACAAAAATTGCTACAATTAATTGAGAAAGTTAGATTTAGAAATAGTCATTCTGCAGACTATTAAGAAACATCATACCTCGCAAATTGAAAACCTAACCCCAAAGTTATTTGAATTTTATCTATATTGTACGATAAAATGATATTTAAATCGGTGGAAAAAGAAACTATAAAGCAATATGTTAAATCGATAATGAAAACGGGGAGATAATAAAAACACTTATTAAAGGCGAAAAACTTGTACTTTCTATTATCGGAAATCAAGAATGTTGGGTTAATGAAATGATTAGAGTACAAATGAATTAGTGCCACGCCCAAAAATTTTTTTTATTAAAAATTTGATAAATTTGCAAATGAAAATATCGAGTGCACATGATGTATTGAGAAGTAACTAACCTTCGTCTCAAACAATCATGGGAAATTCCTTATTCAAAATACTTCTGTGAAGTCTGTAGTTGTGTTTGACAGGTGCTGGCTATACCGCAGATTCGCCGCATTTCGGCATTTTGCTCCTGTGGGCGCTGGCAGATGGCGGCACGAATTAGGTACACTATTCTGATTAGTCAAGCAACGTGGCCCAAGTGGACTCGAGTTCGAATCCCGTTCGGTGCGATTTTTCTTAATCGCATTTGATCGGTTTTTCCAATTCGAGTCTGCGCTGAGTGTTGTTTAGAAGTCCTAAATAGGCATCCGAATTAGTGTTAAGTCTGCGTGAGATCAAAAGTACTGTGCGTTATCGTCTAATTATCGTTTGTATTGCGTCAATCAAACCTATGTAATTGCGTCATGGCTGTATAAACCCTGTAGTTTTAGCCAATAAAAATTAGTTAAATTTTTCTGATTAGTCGATAAAGCAGGTGTTGACTATTTGTTCAAATTAATTTGCTGCCTATAAACATTTAACCGTTTACATGTTTAAACAGAGCAGTTAAGTACAACACAGTAAAAAGATTGTACCAACAAGAGGTTGATAAACGAAGCAGTATATATTAATCTCAAATAAATAAGATTGGATGAGAAATACCATGATATCCAATTTCACATTAGCTCGTTTACTAGTAAGAGACTAGATTTTAAACTGGTTTATTGCTCCATCTCCATCTTTTATTTAATTCGAGATAGGCGGGTTAGCAAGATCCATAATTATTGCATCTGGAAAATAATTGTGAGTAACGACCGGGGAGAGTTGGATAGCATAATTAGACAACAGGTGGTTTAGAACAATGTTGGACAAGGGTAGTTCGACTGTTCAAGTATAGATAATTATGAACCATTTTAAAATTTTTCTTTTTCTTTATGATTATGATTATATTTTGTATTTTTTTAAATCGTGCAAAACTATCTCTTGTAAGGAGAGATATAATTTTTGCGCGCAAAGTATCATAGTAGGCTATCGAAGCGAGCTTTATTCAATTGTTTACAGCTAACCCTCTAAAGTTGAATAAGTGAAATTTCACTTAAATAAGTGAATAGTCACTCATTTAACGTTAAACATCTTCCACTTATTGTATTACGTGGAAGACTTTTGACTTAGAATAAGTGAATATTCACTTATTTAAGTGAAATTTCACTTATTCAACTTTAGAGGGAATAATGTCTGTACCTGCGATTAGTTAGATCGATCCGACTAATGTGATATAATGTTTCATTATAAGAAATAAACAAAAGTTTCTTAAAATTCGCAGCTAAAATGCGAACTTGGGCGCGTTTTTTTTTGCACCCAATCTCGTTCCCTGCGATCTGAATCATCACTGCTGGCATCATTGAGGGTACGCGAGCACTTACCAGTAAACGTGGATGCACTTAGAATCAAAGGAGTTTCAAGACCGCCAAGATTCCGTTACATCATGGATAGTATATACCTACTTTGCAGTGATCAAAACTTATACACGTTTCATTTTATAATTTCAACGTAAAGTAACTAGGAAAATTGAACAGGAGAAGTGAAGTAATAATTATTAGAAGGACAAAACAATGAAAGCAAGTGAAGGAAAAATTATGAATTTATTCATGAAAATAAAATCTGATTCAACAGAACAAGATACGAAGTCATAAATAGATATTTTTATTACGCCAGTAAAATCGCTTTAATGAATTAAAGTATTTTCTAAAGGTGAATTAATTTATCTTATAATACAGTGTATATTGTAATATAGTATATCGTAACATGAAATATAAAATTTGTCTCAGCCTCAACTATATAATATATATAGATAGTTTTTTATTTCTGTCCTTTTGTTTCCTCATATTTTTTTTATTTCTTTCAAAACATGCTCAACATAGAAATATACAGTTATCACGTCGAAGATTTTTCAATTACGTACTTAAACATTATTTATTACATATAATTCTATACACAATGTTACGATTTTCTCTACGCCTACGCGCTTCATGCGTATCACGCTCGTCGATACGCTTCTTTGACAATCTTATGCCTTTATTTTGTAGATATACGTATATACATATGTATAAAGCACTGCAACATTCCTACATATATATGTACATAAAGCTATGTACATATACATGTAAATAATCTCGTTCACCCTCACTCCCCACACTTTTTTGGATTCCCCACAATGGAAAACTCTTTCATCATTCATACAAGCCCAACAAAGATCTTGATCCGCACATCGACCATTATTTAATTGAAATATCTAGCGCCGTTTTCCATTTTGCACGACCTTTGGCACTTGCAATACAGGATATTTAAGGGAAAACTATACAATTTGTTTTTTTACCTTTTATTTTCAATTTTTATCGTTTTGTCGCATTATTGTAAGGTTCTCTTTTTTCCGTTAGAGTCTTTTTTTATATCTTTTACTTAATAGGACTAAAAATGCAAAACTCATAGAAATGCTCATATTAAAATTCATATAAAATATGAAAATTTACAAAACATGTATAGTTCGAATCTAAATTTTGAAAAAAATTCTTTTGTGTATTCCGTTTAATTCTATTGTTTCCATTTAGCATTTACGTGGATGTTTAAAAAACGTTTCAGTTCGTCGCTTTGGTACTTTGCACTAAAAATTTAATTGTTCTATTTTCAAATGGTTCTTTCTTTTTTCATACGTGTATTTGTCACCACTAGCTTAGAATTTACTCATTTTCACTGCAGCTACTTTGATTATCAACGTTATTATAATTGTAAACTTTTTCTTGTATTTTTTTAAACGACTTAGCTTAATCAATGCTACTGTTAATAATAAAATACAAGCCTATTAAAAAACATAAAATTAAGTTTTAAAAACGAGGAATGCGAGGAATCAACATAAACGGCTATAATTTTTGGCAACTTGCTACATCCAAGAAAAAGATAAAAATAATGCAAAATAGCGATTTTATATTTTAGTCTTACTATTTTTGATTCCATTTTAATGATTGTTTTTGTACTTTAGTGGTTAGTTCGATGAGAGCCATCAAACTTTAGCAGTGATAATAAGTATTTTCCTTTAAAATTACGGATATAAATAAAATTTTGATTTTTTATTTTTATGTTTTCCCGAATGAATAAACGCTGTAAGTTTTCGTGCCTGCATGTTTATATTGAAGGGATCATTTATAATACGGTAAGAATATTTTCTGTTAAAAATAAGAAAAGCTTAAGTAAAATGTGAGCAACCCAACTTTAATGTTAGAGTGCGAGCAGCGCAAAAAAAGAAGCTTGAAAAATTGGCATTCGCAGGTAACTATTGCTTAGAAATAAATACATTTTGAAATGGCCGTTAAAATGTTTGGCTTATTTGGAGATGGCGGAGATTACGAAGTATGAAATAAATAAATAAAAATCGTTTGAGGCTGACCATAATATGCCAAATTATCGTGCGGCTTTTTGGCCGTTATGTACGAAACAGGAGAGAAATGTAAAAATAAAGTAAAGTGCAACTAGTACGAGTGAGAGATGCTTGAATAATGCTTGCAGAGCTTGTTGGAACTCTGTCTGCCAACTGGTCGTAGTCGCAACTCCAGCAGGAAGAGATCGCTCCTTGATCGTCGCCTCATCGCGATCGCGCGTCGCGGCG
>JAXIUT010000009.1:1861830-1879799 GCA_035586675.1 Eurytoma californica | reverse complement strand
GCGCGTCGCGGCGATGTGTTCCATGCGCGCGACGAAGGAGGAATTCGGTCCTCCTCGTTCGCGTATATCAGTCTTATCGGGTGGTCCAGCAGCCGTCGTCCCTCGGCTGGGACGGTCACGTCATCTGGGCAGCGCCGTAGCCCGGCCGCTTCCTCGGCTCGGCGAACTGGCCCGGACTCGACTGGCCGCTCGAGATTTGGAACTGCTGGACGTACGGGTTACTGGGCGAGTTCCTCAAGAGCGCATTCGGCCCCGGCGAGTCGTACTGCTGCTGCTGCTGCGGGAACGACTGCTGCCGGGCGAACTCGCGCTTCCGGTAGATGCTGGGCTGAGGCGAGTACTCGCCGTTGAGGGGACTCGGGCCCTGGCTGTACAGGGTCTTGGTCACCTTGAGCGACTGCTGCTGCAGGTCCGGGTGGTGGTAGCGGGACGCGAGGCCGGTGGGCGAGGCCACCCCCGGCGGCGTCTTCAGATTCTGCGTCGGGCTCTGGCTGATGGATTCGAGGACGTGGCGCGGCATGTTGGGCGAGGGGCAGTGGTGCTGCTGATGCATGTCCTGCAGGCCGTCCAGTCGGTTCGCGCTGCTCATGCGCTGCACGTAAACGGGGGCGCTCTCCGGCCGGCCTCCTATGATGTTGCGCATGCTCTCCCTTTCGCGTTCCTTCGCGCTCAGTCCGCTCACCGGCGGCGGTAAGGACTTGTACGGGCCACGTTGCGGCTGCGCAGTCGCCAGCGACCGGCCGCTCAACTGCTGCTGCTGCACTGGGTGCGAGTGTTTCAGGCTAGCTGAATTGCCGAGATCCGTCACCGTCGACCAAGAGACGCTTGCGAGTTCCCAGCGACGCAATAGACCTGTCACGTGCTCTGGTCGAAGCGCAGGGTCCGAGCTTTCGTCGTAGTCTGGTCCCTGAAACCATTTTTTAATCTCAATGACTGCCTTTAAAACCTTTTCTTCTAATCTACAATAGATTTTTACGCGCACGAAATGACAGAAGGTTAATTGTTTTATTCGAGTAAAAAAATGAGGAAAGATTGTGTGACGAACGCAAAAGTTCTGATGTGGCTGGCTCGCGGCTTGGCGCCGACGGAAATACGAATTGCGAAATACACCTTGAGAGCCCATTGTCGCGGGACAATCGAAAATTTATTCCGAACTGTCATTCGCGCCACGATCTCATTTCATGCTAAATTTGCCTCGCTTGCGCGATTGTGAGCCTGTGATAAAATCGAGTTGATAGGAACTGCAGGAAGAAGCGCGTTCGACCGTGTAAAAGTGGCGTTGTTTCGAGCGAGAACAAATGAGCAATTAACATTTTGGATCGGCAATACGCGAGTAATTGTGTACTCGTCCGCACGAACACCGAGATCCTGCCGAGGATCCTGCGAGCGCCAATAACGCCAGTCAACCATTCAAAATATAAAGCAGTATTGCTGAAAAATTTCAACTTACGTTCTCAATTTTCTCGTCCAGCATTCGAAAAAAGTCCAATTGGCTAGTTGATATCTCTCTGAAAATAGATGAAAGCCTACTAAATAAATGGTAAAAAATATGTTAAAAATTGAAGCTTTTTTAAAGCGTACAAAAGATACAGTTAGTGACTAGGAAAAATTTGAAGCAAGCTGGGCGCAGATTTTTTATACTTATAGCATCTTTCGATCCTAGGAATCAATTTCAATAACACGCGACTCATGCTACCTCAATCTTTTATCAGTTGGAAGTCTACTACATAGACACCCTTTGGAAAGAGCCTGATGAATCCGAGGGGAAAACACTCGCAAAGTCGTCCAAGTGCGAGGTAAAAAACTGGCAAAAGAAATATAGGAAAGTAAAAAAAAGAAAAAATAACGAAGATAGTCGGGTGCTATCGATCAAAAGGAGCGTATTTCTTTTGCCATCTATAGAGATTGCGATACTAAAGTGAAAAATTAATAAATGTGAGTGAAGAGGGAGAGGAAAAGGTTGACAAATGAAAAATGTAATTTTGAGTTGGAAGAAAACAAATCGGCCAGAAGTCGGTAAACGGATGTACATACGAGCACGTCTGGGAGAATCAATAAGGAGGTTCGACCCTCGCGAAATTGACGGCCGAGCGTAAAACCAGCGGATAGAGGCGGGAAGTTTTCCCACCTCTTGGACTCGCTCGGCGAAAGGGACCCCCGCGGTTGAGTGCAGGAGTACGAGAGGGAAGAGAGACCGACGGAAAACTCATCCCCCACATTGTATTTCCAAATTCTTCTACAAACAACGAACTCGTACATTTTTCCTGTTCCACAAACTATCCAAGCTACTATTAATTCCCAATTTTTAGTGAAATATCATCTACTTTATTCTAAAAAGTAAGCGTATAAAAATACTTTCTGCAAGAGCTTTATTGTACTATTTTATTGCTCGGCGAAAGATTTGGGTCAGAAAAGGGACTTACGTCTGTTGTAACAGTGGACCACCACCAGGGGGAATGGGCTTCTTTTTAGCTTGCGATTTGTCGAGCGATCCATTCTGCTCGTCGTTTCTATTGACCTCGGCTCCATTGTTGTTCGTCTTGTTGGCCTTGTTGTTGCCGTTTCCGTTTTTCTGCTCGATCGACGCGGAGCCTGCAACGTACGAAAATCAGATTACTTAATAATCATATCTACTCGTTTCCAGTGAAGTCAAAATAATGACAATAAGCTTTTCATCGAAAATATTTTAATTGCCTTTAATTGCCTACAAAGGCGAATTTTCGCACTGCACAGAAAGTTGTAACACCTTGACGTGTGCTGCAAAGTCGGTTAATTGCTGTTGAACTTGCAAGCAGCAAACTTTGCAACAATTTACATCAGAATGTTGTTAATAATACATTGGTGTACCTAATCGATAATGTTACTACCTAACAAATATATCTTGCTGACAAACTCTGATTATGTGGTTACCGAGTTACTTAACTGTAAGGGTAATAAGGGCAATAAGTATTAAAAAGTTCCAAGTTAAATTTATCTATGATTCAAAAAGTGCATAAGAGCAAAGTGTACGTGTGCGTGTGAGGAAATATTTAAAAGATCGGGCAAAGTTATAAGCGCGACATTTTGTTATTTGCCAGTTTTTTTATCTGTTTTTAAATATGTTTTTAATTCACAAACAAAATATTGCATTTGGCATATTTTACTAATAGGGGAAGCAATAGGAGAATAGGTTTTTCAACGGCTAAAAAGGGAAAGCATACGGCCGCGTTATGCAGCTCGGTAGCTCGCTATAGCGCCCGCGGTACTTTCGTGCGCGACCTTCTTGCGAACAGTCTAAAAACGGAGGATGAGTTGATAGCCGCGAGCCCTCGACCTTATTGCGCGGAGTAAATAAAGTGCAGCTCCGCAGGGACGACCCCTCCACCGGGCGGGAAAAATAACCCCCTCGTGCCACCTCGGCTTTCTTTCGGCCCGCTTAATGAAGCACCGGCGCAAAATTGCGGCCGCCGGGCTATTGCGTCAAACTTCCTCCCGAGACTCCGCTTCCGATGAATTCCGATGTTTAATATCTAACGACTAAAGCGCTTCCGCTTTGTTAGTACCAGTAATAAACACTAGAATCATTGTAAAAGTGGCGTGCGCAAAACCTACTCGAACTCGACATGGTCTTAGCCTCGAAATAAGCGAATCAAGCGAAAGGGGAGGAAGCCCCGAACTTACCGCGCCGCCGCGTAAACAGCTTTTCATTTCGCCCTGCTTTTTTTTTAAGCTGCGCGTGACGACATTCCGCAGTCCGAGATGACGGCTTCCGTATGGCCGCGAACTCGCGGACTTTCTCGCGCGTTTATCTTTTTATAGAGTGAGCGGCCCGAGGGCATATGTGAATCGAGTCCGCGCGGAATTCTTCTTGATCCCGCTTCTTAGTTGTTTCAGTTGTTTGGTCTATTGATAGCACCGGAGCTAACCGTCTTCTTCTTATCTTCGCTGTTTCATTTTAGCTGGATCATTTGAACGTAAATACAATTATTTTATCAACGTACGCGTAAACAACTTTTCTTTTTAATTTCAGCGTTTACTTCAAACCGTGCAAAACGTAAAAGAGAGATTAATCTCAAGGTTACGATAAATTCTAAATATAGTCTGTACGATATAGAATTTAATTTTTATCGGCCGAGCGTTAGCAAGATAAGAAATTAAATAAACAGCTTCTTTTCATATTCAATATGCATCAGCATTCAGCACTTGAGAAGATACGATGAAATTGTGTACTTTGGATGATTGCAGAGCAAAACCTCCAAGTAAAAGAAGAACTAATAAGACACCACCATCATTGCCAATTCGATTCACCAGTGAAGTAAAAGTGCAGCAGCTCAGAAAGCCTGCGATGATGGTAAAAATACTACATGCATATGAGTTTGAGCAACGAGAGCTTTGGTCTTTCGAAAGGCAAAAGGGCCCACGCCCTTTACTCTTCTACATTCACGTGGATCACTTTTCTTCTTTTGTTTATTATGCTTTTTGCTTTTATCTGAATATAATCTTATCATAATGTTTTCAAGCAGGCAAAAAATTGCTTAAAATCTCCCAATCTGTCATCAATAGCGCATGCGTTAATGTAAACCAGATAAAAAGACGATTTTCCTTAAAAATGACTATTACTCGAATCTTCTTTTTTACGGGCTCTTATCAGGTAAAAGCCAGTGAACTAGAAAATTTAGCAAATAAAAAATGAAATTGTAATTCATTTATGTCTCTTATGTATTTGTCGGAAAATGAAGTCGCGTGATAATAGAATGCATGAAATAAAATTTGCAGCGAATTGCTCAATCTGCGCTAAGATTCGCGGAGCAAAAGATTTATCTTTTAGTGGAGCAATTTTAATACCAAGAAGCGTCCATTTTATTATTGCGTTTACCACTAAAGCCAATTGCGATAAAAAATAAAGTTTACGGCAGGAGTAGCTGCGCGAAAGAATCGCTTTGTTGTTGATCTTGCGACGCTTTTCTTGAAGAGTCTAAAAATAAATTTGTTTTGTGATTCGTAGCATTACGTGCATATGCATTGGCGGGAGTGCGCGGTAAGGAAAAAAGAGGAAAGGAGAACGCGAATGGCTGATTAGGCTAATCGGTGACAAACACAAGCGATACTTGTGAATGAGGCAGAGCAAGGACAGCAGTGAAGTTTTGTCGATTGATCCTGCAGAAAAACTGGTTAGAAGGCATGTCAATTCGAAGCCAACGATTTGCTTGGCTAATTAGATGGTGTGCGAGTTAAACCACACACTCGAGTACTCGCTCAAGTATTTATGAGGAGATATCTCGACTTAGTGCACAGAAGACTAAACGTGCCCTAAACTTCAATTCGAATTAAAACTTAAAGCTACGAACATTAATTAAAATAGAAAATGATTCCTCCAAAAAGTTATGGAATAACTTGTGAAGAATTGCATTGCGCATATTATATGGGGCCGTAACAACAACAACGCAAAGAAAGCGGGTGAACGCGGGCGACAGTGGTGCTCGATTCTACGAGCTATCGAACTGATAAGGATTTTATTGTGACGAATATAGACTGGCCGCGAAGCCTGTTTTCACAAACTGCAAACTGCAAACTGCACCGCGCATTTCTCACACAGTGCTCGCACTCCTCATTGATTCAGAGTTAAGTATTCATGACCTTGATGCTTTTACTTTACATAACTTTTTTTTATTTAATTTGCTCGATTTTTAATTTCATCAAAAATAATGTTTATACATTTCTTAAATTGGAAAGATATAAATGAAGGTACAAATAAAACGAATTTTGGAATAAATTTCACATTTTGTATTTTACTGAAAGAGAGGGCAAACACCTGAAATCTCATGGAAAACTCGAAACTCTTGTGTAATGTTCAAGTAATCATTCACTTAATTTAGTAGCTACGAAAATTTCGCGTATACCTAAACCCTAGTATTATGCGAGCCCTTCTACCTACTAGCTTCGAAATCTAAGTGGAAAAATTCGAATAACGGACGTCTATCTCACTTATTCGCTAATTTGCCGCTATATCATTTCATGCTGCGGGCTAATTTACGCGTATTGAAAGAAAAAACTCATACCATCCACTTTTACATGAAAAATATTTGTGGAAACGTTAAAGGGCGCGATAGAGGAATAATAGGAGGCAGAGATTTTTCCAGAAGAAGGAAAGGAAAAAAAAGAGGGCGTGAGACGAATCTTTATTGTGGTCATGCGTCAAGGGAGTTTACGAGGGCAAAGTACGAGGAGCCTTTCCTCGATTTCGCGATTTTCGATATTCGTTATGGGCAAAGCTGGCCATTCGCCGGGCAAGACTGCCGAGGCACGTCCAGCACCAAACTGCTAATTGAATGATAACGTAATGGATTAATAGCTGTAGAAGAAGAAACCGACTTATTGTGTATCTTTCGCTTTTTGCTGGGTTTTAGTGAATCTTAATTGCATTAGGCGCTTGATGAATTAGCCACTTTCTCCGTTCACAATTGATCCTTGGTTAATAGTGATGAGAGTTGTCGGATAAATGTAGATCGCGGTAAAATAATTTTATTTAAGGGAAGAATTTCAATGAATAATATTTTATTTTCAATTACAGTACATGTTTTCATATTAAAAAAATATTGTCCACTGATCTGATCCCAATATTTAGCAAGCTTTATATTTTATAAAAAATTTATGAATAAATGTATATTCTTAAAAATTTGCACTTCTTGAGTTATATGAAGAAACATTTGTTTACATAGCCCTAATTACTCTGGCTTTCCATTTAACTTGGCGATTATACACTCGTTGATTGATTGCGCACACTATTCGCACACTAATCGTGGCTCTAAAAATAAGATGGTATAATGAAAAAAGATTTGCACATCGACTCGCAAATTACAAAAGTTCACTGCGTAAAAACTGAAGAGAAGAGATAATGCTCTAGGGAAATGCAAGCATGCGACGCGCTGCAACTTATGAGAAATATTCTTTTTAAAATAGGAAAAAATAGTTTTAAAATAAGCAGAAATATTAAATACTTCCTTTCTTCTTTTCCACATTTCATTGTTCTTCATTTTTCATTTTAATTAAAGAGGTTCGCTGTACAATTTGAGTTACTTCATGAGTAGTGTATGTAGGTATTATTTACTATCGTAAGGTGCGTACAACTCACTCACCGAAAAATTTCGGTGTGAAATATTTGATACGTGCAGATATTGGCAGATCCATTCCCGGTCCAGCTGGATTTCCATAGTACCCGATATCCGACTCGCTCTGCAGTTTTGCTTTTTTTCTACGCGAGTCTGACAAGAATCGTACTCGATGGATTCGATGAAACGAAATATAGGGTACTTGATAAAAACTGGTCATTTCAAGAAACTGAATTTGAAAACTAGATATATAAATGTTTAAATGGAAAAAAATTTAATTAGAGTTCAGTTATTTTCAGAGACGATTCTTCCGAACGTTAACCAAAATTCGTTTAACTGTCTGTAGCAGTGGATTAGCAAGTGCCTAAACGTATTTAGGCTTTAATTCTTAAAACTTGCTCCATTTCAAATTTTTCCGCTCTTCGCGGTTCGATCAGCAATTTGCCCAGTAACTTTCCACGCAGACGTGTTGGGAACACGTGCCGAAAAGCTTTTGCGTCATTCCGATAAGCCCGAGCCAAATTCACACACCTGTTTCGCGACGCTAAGCGATCTGCAACTGATAGCGATTTCGAAAATTCGAAAATATAAAGCCGGATAGAAGTCTACATTATTATGTGTAAGCGGATTTATTGCACGATGCATAGTAAGAAAGCTGAGATTTTCTCGGAAACTCACCTAACACCTCTTAGTAGCGAACATTGAAGGAAGTACGCGCGCTCCGCAAAATCCAAAAAATAAGCATCGCTATGCACAAAAGAACTTAGAGGTTAACTCTGTTACTTTTGGGATTGGTGAAGAAAGCATAACTCAATCGCAGAATTTATACCACTGTTTCGATCAAACAATCGTTCGATCCACTCGCTTATTTTCGACCGGTCAAACTTGGCTTCAAAAAGGAATTGAGACATAACATCCGCACAAATACAAAATTACTCTTCAAAGGTATATTTTGAATGCAATATCGCTTTATTTTCCTGCTTTGTTGATATCTGCACACATAATATTTGAAAATTTAGACCCAGACACCTATCAATTACAATGATCTTTTATGCGCCTCTCGATAAATATCGTTTCAAAATTCGTTCACCCCGCTTGTGAATTTCGAAATATTTCTCTTGGACACTTGCCGAAAATCAATAGTTTGAAAAGTCGCACTTGTGAAAACAGAAGAAACTCAATTGTTTATTCACGAAAACGCCTGCGAAATTTCTCTGTAAATGTAACTATTTAACTTATCCTTTTTGCCATAAAATATCTTTTCTTTAATCTTGGTAAAGACAAGTCGCAGTGTAAAAGCAATGTAGAACTTACTCATTATAATTAATAAGTTATTAAGATTTGATCGACTAAATGATAAAAAAAATTTTTAAAAATCAAAAAATCTTAAATTTCTTGAAAACTGCTGAGTCTTATGAATCGTCCAAAAACTCATCCAAGATATATTAAAGTACTACCTAATTACAAAATTTCAAATCCATTCAGTCACTTTTTACTTTGTATTGCTATCGTACAATTGTCTTCTTTTTCGCCAACAAGGCAATTTGCTTGTATAGTGTAAGCGGTACTATAAAGACAACCGGTTGATGCAGTGCGCGTGAATTTGGCGCACGCTTAAAAGCGCTGAAAGCTTTTAGGCCGCACGCGAGAGAGTTCTGGCTTCGGGGCAAGACGGAGTAAGATGGGTGCAGCGCTTTTCAGCCAGAAGGGATTTACGAAAGCTGCCGGCTGCCGTGGCGTGCTGCGAAAAGTTCTGCGCAATTACATCGATTAAAGGCGAGGCTTAAAAAGTGCTAGTTTACCAGCAGCCACGAGCACGCCCACTTCCGCAACCGCAGCTAAAATGAACTATCTGCATGGGGGAGTAAGCTCTAAAGAATTCCTTTCTTTCCGTTCGCGCCTCGCTTACAAGCTATGAAATCTCTAGTTAAAATACATTCAATTTAGGAAGACGGGTGCCGACCAATTCAAAAAAATCTCGAGTAAATGCTTCCGTGGAACTGAAGAATATTGTCGAAATTCCTTCATTTTTCGACCAGAGCAAGGTATTATCCAGCAAATTTTACTTATACTCGTACCGCACAAATTATTCTATTGAACAGATACTACTGTATTTCAGCATAGACTCAATATTTTGCTGGTGGTTTATCGATTTTCCAATTTGTATAACGTTGCTTTAAGGCAAAATAAAAGGGTCATGCCGTACAGTCGGCCTTAGAAGTTTGTTGTTCGCAATTTTGCACTATTTTTAAATGTGTTTGCTATTTTCTTTCGAATTATACAAATTCATCTTTCATTTTTATAAGTGACAAGAAAATGTTTGAATTATACGATAAATGACCTGCAAACCAGGGAGGAAAAGTTTTCCAAGCGTATTAAAGAACAAAAAGAGTCGACGTGGCTACTTCCCCATTACGGCAGGTCGATACCTGCACCAAAGTATTTTCAGCTATACGGGATTACGAAATTGTTAGATAAAAACCTCGAAGGTAAAGCTGAAACTTCATGTTTAAAAAATGTGCTCATCTTATATTTACATTTGAATTTTTCTGCATTTTTCAGATACTACATGAAAGCTGTAAAAAATGCAACTGCAAAAAAGGCTTTCTTCTGGGCTTTCTTCCTCTCTTCTTACCTAGGCATTGTCTCGCAAAGCATCGGTAGCATACGTGTCTGACGATGCTCCATGATACAAGCCAGGCGGCGAGAGCGCGTGGACGTCATTGCGCGCCCGCCGCCTACCTATGAACCTCGCATTTTGCGTCAGCGGCTCGACGTAGGCCCTCCTTTACGCCTCGCTGGTATTTATTATCTTTTTTCTTCCACTAGTCGCGACAATGGCACGCGGGACAGACCTTTGGTGAACCCGTGTCGCGGCGGACACTTATCGGCTTTCCTTGTCTCTCCTCTTCCGTTCTTTTTTCATCAAGGCCTTGAACTTGATTTAAAAAAAAATGGAAAAATACGACAAGTACGATGGATTGAAGTGGAAGGAAATCGCGAGGCTTCCGTGACTTTTCTTTCAACGAGCTTGCGTTGGCATTTTTGTTGCAAAGAGACAGTGAAAATGATGCATTTTTAGCCTCGATGGAGTTACAAAAGTTCATGGACTTGATTAATAATTGATTTTTAGCAAACGAGATATTTTGCGGATTTTTTCCAACGTGACGTAGATGTATACTTTTACGATCGAAATCTAAAATTATTTTAAAGAAAGTTACATAAGAAATTGCTATAGCTAAGATAATTAGAAGCTGTATCTTCTTTGTTGAGCAGTCTAAGCAAACATCTGATTCCATCAGTAGTAAGCTCCAAGTAAATCAATAAACGCCACAAATAGTCTACCCAGCAATCTAAGAAGTTTCCGGAAAGCTCATTGGCCTAACTGCTGAAAAGGCAGGACGAGAAACAAGATTGAGCCAAAGAAATGTTCGGCCGAAGATCGCCGAAGAGCTGAGCTGAAGGTTCGGGGGCACACAAGCTCACGCCGAGACAATTGGGAGCCACGATATACAGCGAATGTAAAAGGCGGGGATTATGCGGGGGATCGCCCCGAGATAAAGGAAAAATCAATGCGCCGGCCGTTTATCAGTCTAGAATTATGTCAGAGAAGGAAGGAAGAGTGGTCTAAGCTTAGCCAGTAGTCGATATGCGATAATTTATTACGAAGCCACTCGTACGTTAGGGGATTTTTGAAATGGCTCTTTTACGCTCGACTTGGCGCCATCGATACATTCATCGACCCTTTATTTCTTTCAATTTTGAAATTACGCCTCGATAAGGTAGCTCTTTTGCTTTTGTTCTCTGAAATGTCTGTACTTTATGTACCCCTTTAAGGCTATCCAAATGATTCATAAAATCTGTTGCATAAAATCTCCGCATAAGCTTGAATATAGGTATACGTTAAAAAAATCTATGCCGTGTCATATTAGTGTAAATAATAAATAAATAAGATTCTCTCTTGAGTGTACATTATCATTCGCGCTTGCTATAAGTACATGAATTTTAAAACGAAAGAATAAAAAACCTGTAAAAAATTAAGCGAAGCAAATACATTTATGAAAAAAGTAACACTTGTTTCTACAGTTAGCGGTTTATTTTTCAGTGATTCGAATAGAAGCTGATAAGACTTTACTTCAAGGTAAGAAAACGTTCTTAACGAGAGTCGTAAAAATACCCTATTAAAGGCAAACAAATCTTGATATTTCATATATTATAGGTAATTTTAGAATATTAATTGCGTCCGCCAAACTATAACATATTTTGCTTAAAACGGTGTTCAAAACTATTCAAGACTATACGAAATAAAAAGAATCTGGTTATATGATTATAAATTTTTAGTATTAAAAGACGTTTCCAATGACATTTGGTAAACCTCCTCAGATTGGTAGAAGCCTCCCTCACCCCACCTCACTTGTTTACCCTTCATTACAAAATGTAAAGAAAAGTCTGACCATTGATTTGAAAGACATTCTCTTTTTCCTTGATCGGAATCTTCAGTAAGATAAAACTCAGTTCAGCTCCAAGTCAATACGGCACCACAATTACATAGCGAAAAGAGCGGGAAAGAAATGTAAGCTGAACATAACCTAATTAAAGAAAATTCTGTTTGTATGAGAGATATAAAATATACCACTGCGCCTGATATTTATTGAAACATCATGTTCATTTTTGTGCAAGCACAAACAATTTTGTGGATTTCACACACTAATTTTCATCAGACTCAAAGAAATGAAAAAGAATATCCCGAGGAGGAAAAGAAGGAATGAAGGAGCAACGACATAAAATATTTGCACTCATTGGGCGAGGCCGCACTTCCGAATGTTTTTTCATCCAACATGCAAAACTCCTTTAAATTGCTGATCTCGGAGGAATATCAGTGTATAGCAGCCCTCTACTTGGTTCACCCTTTGAATATTTCGGATTACGAATAGCCACGAACGAAAGGGGGCTCTTTCCGTTCCATGTACGCTATTGAGGAATTCAGATTTGATGAGAATAACGCGTCCCTGGAGATAGTGGATATATAGTGCGTGCAGAGTATACAAGCGGCTGGAGCCATTGAGAGTAGCGCGCTGTCGCGGGGCGACAGGTTCTATCATTGACGGTATCGGATTTACGAATTTGCATTCGCTAGTCGCTCGTAATCGATCGATACCATTGAATGCAACTCCGCTGATGTGACGAGACAGCGTTAATTCTTACTATATAAACGGCTTTACGCGTTATTTCCGTTATTCTACTTATATTCTCGTTAAATGTTGAAAACATTGATAGCGAACATTTGATCTGCTTATCATTAAATTTACATAAAGAATCGCGCAGCTGATTGCTGCCACGAAGCAATCGTCAATCCGACTACTGTTTCGCGAATTACCTCAGGGGAGCGGACCAGATTAGATAGGGGCCAAAAGGGCGGGCGTGATAAACATTTAGCCTGTTTGAATTTTTTATAGAGACTCCATGTAGTAAGTACGATTAACCTTAATCGCCAACGCGAGAGTCGTTTAAGCGGAAGTCGCCGCTTGACTCTCTTTCTCCAGCTCTTTACGTTACTTTGCGCGCGCCACGTTTCCATGAGGAATGAGGTCGAATCACCACGTAGCTTATTAAGGGCTAAACATTTTATTTTCACGAGCCACGGATGTTTTTGTGACGAGAGTTACTACCAAAAATTCAAATCCTGCATTCAATTAGTTGCTTTATTATTGAAATACAAATGAATTAGCTGCTGAAATAAATTGAGGCGAGAATTGAGACGAGAGAAGAACGTAAACTGTAAACAGTATAAACAGTGTAAAGAGGGTAAACAGTGTAAACATCGATGGATGTAAAAGGCACAGTAATTAAATATAGAGTGGAATTTAGCTTTCAAACAGGTGATTGAACAGGGATCTAGTAGTAAACATTGTTGATTATCCGAGGTACACAATAGAGAATCTCCTGCAAATTCATTCTGGATGCTTTTGAGCATTGCTAGCTGTGTTCCCGAGATCACGTAATTTAGTGCCCGTGTTATCAACTTCCTCTTTATACTTTAATTACATGCTTCGCTCCTCTCCTCGTCTTTGTCGAAACTAGTGCCATTATCTTCGCTCCCTTATTGGTAATTTAATTGAATTCTCTTTACACATCGAGTATGCATGGAGCCGCAGTAAGTGCCATCAGTAGAAGCAGTCGCACTTGTGGAATAGATATGGGGATGGGGCACCAGCGTTGATCCGAGCGCCAGTGTCCTGGCCAACGTGTTGGCGCCTCGGCGGCGAACGCGCGATGGCCGATTCATGCTTCAGCGACCTCCTTGACTCCTTCACTTAATTAAATTCCAATTAGTTTCTTGAGAGCGCAAGCCGCCACCGTCCAACGCTCGCCAAATTTACCTTGTGCTCGGCGCCTCTTTTTTTACTGCGGGAGAGAGCGAGCGAAACGTGCTATCGTCCTCCTACGTGATTTGTGCGTCCGGGCAATTAGTGTCAAATCGAATGAGAAATATTTCCTTTCCTCGTAATGCCAATCTTTATAACGCCCCTTGTATAACGCGAAACTTTTTTCCTCTATAACTGACTATGAGAATAAAAAAGAAAGAGTTTCGTATTTCAATTAATTTATATTCGATAGAAATTGAAATTCGATCCGTATCTCTTTAGGTTGATGAGAAATTTTCGCGATTCGTAAAATTTCAGTGTTTAGTTTAGTTAACGAGTAAACATAGGAGTGAAGCTTCGACAGCGGTATCGTGTTACTGCCCAGCGACCTACTTTTCTATTATTTCAAATTATTCGTAAAAACAGTGCAAATATGCCGTTTATAAAGCGCGCACGTGTCGTTTCATTACGCTGCCGACATTGCTGTACCATTTATAAAATTGTTAATTCGAAATTTACAACTTAAGCGTCTCTTGGAAAATTATCGGAGATCGATAAGACATCGCCGGTCGAGCAGGAGCACCGGCTAGTGCGAGGAGTCTCCCTTGGGCAGCGTGACGTAGTCGGGGGAGGCAAAAAGCGGAAGCAACAAGAAAACAAACTCCGCTTGATATTTTGAACGTTGCGCTCTCTCTTCCCCCCCTTTGGGCAGCCTCTTATCGAGCCTCGTCTTCTGTACTTCCGGCGGAAGGCGCATCGCCAACATCACGACGCACGCCTGCATGCGTCCGTGAATGCGCGCCGATGAGGTCAAAGGCACGCCGTGCACGCCGGGGTTCGCGATAAACAACATCGCACGCGGAAGGATTTTCATTTTCCGGCCTTTAGCCTAGGCAAAATTACGCCGAGCGTACACGCCTCGTTTCATACCGGACGTATCTGATGCTCGACTGGGCACTTTTATCTAATGTATCATTATTTTAGTTAAAAAACTATTTAAACTTTAATCTTATCACATGTTAGCATTAGAACACTCTCTTGTCAGTAGTAACTGCCATTTAAGACATGTGGCAATGGTGTAGAACGAGCATGAAGGTAACTACAAATGGCCTCGACTACTTACGCGTATGTGAAGACTAAAATGACGATTGTGTCAATTTCACCGATGACTAAGCACTAAGTATATTACCTTTTACTTCGTACTAGAATAAATCAAATAGAGATTTAATTGATATATTGCATTTCCCCCAGAACAATCTAGAATATCCGGTCAGTGATTTTTTTAATGAAACATTAATTAAAAGTCCCAAAAATGATGAAACTAATAACATAAGACTGTGATTTTTACAGTATTATAATACAAAATCCTATATCGTTTAATATTTTAACTGTCTAATTAGCGTAAGTAAAAGTAAAGGTTTGAAATGAAATCTAGAAGAATGGCAAAGAAAGAATCAGAAAGATAGTGGTCAGTATAAAGCACGGTAGCAAATGGCGAATGAAGTGACTCGTAAGTATAGCGTCGGCGCAACCGACTTGGAATTTAAAGAGTGCACGAGTACGTGAGTCGACTGTTGGTCGAAAAAATTGCGGTCATCGCGTGCCGCGTGGGAATAAGGAAAGATGGAGGAAGGCGCGCTATAGACTATATACTAGACACACATTTACGTTCTCAGAGCAGTAGCGGCAGGGCGGGCTTGCAGAGTCGCGAGGTGAGTGTCCGAGGTGAGTGTCCGAGGTGAGTGTCCGAGGTCCGAGGCGAAGAATAGCATGCGCCAAGCGCCTTTGGCGCACCTCGTTCCGCGCTAATAACCTCCTAAATGACACCGGGATATTCTGGCACCGACTGCATCTTGCCAATTCCGATAAGAAGGTATTGCAATAAAGGGCAGAATAAGCGTACTCAAATTTCAAATAAATCAAGCCCTTCGAACGAGCTGTCATTTGAACATCGACACTCAATTGTATTTTGTATTGCATTAAAGGTTAAACTCGTTAAAGCAGGCTCGTTCGCGCAACCGTCGATTCCGGCGGCGGCTTTCTTATGCGACCGGCGCCGCACCTACGCGAGCGATACTCTGGACAAACGGCGCAACGGCGCTCACACGTGCTCACACCATAAATACGTGCTCCGCCGACCCAGTTCTCAGTTGGCATCTCAGACGACGGTGACACTGCCCGCGCTCGGAATATTTTCTTGGGCCGCTCGTCCGCTGAATCATCCACCTCGTCAACTGTTTACCACTTTTTCTGCAAAAATAACTTACCACATTCTAATTGACAGCGGGTTTTGCTCCGAAAAACTGCAATGATTTTTTCGTTCTACAAATTTAGATCAGAGAACAAGTGGATTTTCGAAAAATCAATGCAGAAACGTCGAAGAGCGGGTAAAAAAAGCTGGTAAAAGCTCATCGGAAGAAACGGCGACGTACAAAGGGGCTTTCGAAATCTCGCGAAAAGATCGAATCAGCACGGCGAACCGCGATGGCTCGGACCTACAGAAAAAAAGCCACTCCTTTGGGACAGTTGGCCGAAGCGATCGATCGACTGGAAATAGCGAGGAAATAGCTAGGAAATAGCGAGGAAATAGCGAGGAAACAGCGAGGAAATAGCGAGTACACGCGCGAAACTCCAAAAGCCGTCCATAGTGAACGCACCAAAAGACACGTACTTTTCATGCAGACCCACATATGCGTTCGTGCACGCGGTGCAGTCTCGAAAATCGTTGCGCTCTAATTTTAAAGCTTCCGCGCGCGCGCCTACTCATTACTATACTATGAAGTCTTTTATATCTACTTAAATCGTTGTTATAATCGCATTAGAGTTAAAAATATTTTTAAATCGACTCGTTATCAAAAGTTGACACGTTTCACATTTTCCGATTGTCGATCGATATTTAATTGCGCAGTACTACACGTAACTGCGCCGTCTGCCCTTCGTAGCACAAAAAATTTGACTAATATGCTGGTGTTTCGCTATTAGTTTGCTTAATGAAGAACGATAAGGTAATTTTCTTGATATTGCTTGAATTCCTCCTGTTCGCTCACTTCAAATACCTAAATGCCATTTACATTGCGTCTTTAAACTACAGTATACTAATAGTAGGTATATCATTATCTAGCTTTAATCGCTCTACAGCTCCAAGAGTTGAGAACAATCCTTTTGATAACAATGCATTATACGTTTTCTCTTATTATTCAATACAGCGGTTTTGCTATTATATATAATTAGTACAGTATAAGTAAAACTAATTAATGTCGCAAGGATAAAATA
This sequence comes from Eurytoma californica, assembly GCA_035586675.1. NCBI lineage: Eukaryota > Metazoa > Arthropoda > Insecta > Hymenoptera > Eurytomidae > Eurytoma > Eurytoma californica. The sequence goes on along the minus strand of JAXIUT010000009.1, from coordinate 1,863,073 downwards.
TCTTTCAGATGCGCTTTACTAAGTAACCGAAGATAAACAAAATATTTGGCGTGACGCTGCATTATTAAAAGTACATAACTCTTTATAAAGTATAAGAAAAGCAAGTCTAAAACAGTGGCTAGCTTTAAAAATATTACACGACATAGGATGTAGGCAAAATCTAGCTCGACTCCCCCGAGCAATCGGCGAGCAACCGGCGAGCAACCGGCGAGCATCGCTGGTGCATCGATCGGCGAACCCGATCGCACTCGGGGATCACATTAATACGCCGGTTATGAGAGCCGTGGCCGATAGGTGGGCGCTAGCCTCGCCTCGCCTCGCTTCGCATTACGTCGCACGAGCCATATATAATAGTTCTATTTTTAGCAACCGAGACTGGCGCGCGCAACGCGTGGTCGAGCCTCCTCGCGCTATTGGATGCAGCCGGCCTTCCCGCCACAATTCTTCACTTCTTCACCACATCGCAAAATAGCCGATTGGGGAGTAGCTATATATATTTAAAGGAGTTCCACCTTCTCCAGACTATTATCATAAAAAGATATTTAATCCTCGATATTCTTTTCAATTAACGTTATCTTTATTGAATAAGTATCGATTTATTTTGTTTTAGCACAACCGCATTTGCAGCTAAAGTTTTCATTAATGAAAATGAAGAGAATATAAATAGTCGGTGAAAAATAGCAGATTTAGGAGAGTCTTTTTACTTGAGTAAGTTAAAAGAGTTGTCCTTTGATTCTTTCATGCATTTTCCACCCTCTTTTGTCTTGCTTTCATTCTTACTACTTTTGTTTCTCTCTGTTTACCCTCCTTTATGCATTCGCAACACACTCAGCTCCTAAAAGCCGTTATAAGCAAGCAGCTGCGAATTCGTCCTATCCAAGGTACAGCAGTGAGGTCGAAAAAAGCCAAGTTTCTAATTAAACAGACAATCAACCAATGGCATTTGATAAAAAAGCCAGGTATTAATTACGTCTCCTATCCTAAGTAAAACGTCAAGCAAATAAAAGTGCCTCACGTCAATTCTGGCATAGCTTGCCAATACCGCGTAACTTTTGTCGATGAGCAAAGATAAACAGTATTTACTTATAAGTAATCAGCAACAAGAGTCATTGAGCGCGACGATATATTAGAAATACGGAAATCTTGCACTTTTCCACTGGTCAAAATGAATTTGACACTCGGAGGCCCTCGGCTCGGTGCATGCGATGCGCCTTACGTGGTTCGCGTCACGCCACTATGGCGC
>JAXIUT010000009.1:1835335-1858128 GCA_035586675.1 Eurytoma californica | reverse complement strand
TACGAAAAGGAACTTTTTCAACAGTTCCATCTCCCTCGAAATTGGTACTGGGTGGAATTCGAAAGTATTATGTTTTGGAGCGTCGTAACTTAATGTTGACGTGGTTTAAATAATTTCACGAGTAGAACACGAATGATTATAGGATTCTCAAAATGAGCCACATTGACGAAAGTAAAATTAATCTTCCTAAAGACAAGCTTTTAAATGACGCTTCGTACACGTGAAGCTTACCGTGATTTGCTATTAAATTGAAATCATTACACCTAACCTTATATGAAATAAGTAGAGCAATTGCTCGAGCAAGAGTCACGCAATGTATTTGCCAAAGCTTTGACCTTCTCTTTTTTCAAAAAGAGAGTAGGAAGTAATAGTTCGTCGCTAGGCGATAAGCACTTGAGCAGCAAGTTACTAATTAAAAGAAATGGAGCAGCGTAAACGTGGTATCTGTGTGAAAAGCGAGAAAGAACGTTAGGGGCCGCCTCGCCGGCTCATCGTATTATCGAAGCACAGAATACGTGCGCGACATCACGCGTTAAAAACTGTTGTCCGCGTGGCTCCTCTACACGTAATATAAATGCTGCTAACTGCTAATCCGCCGACACGTATCGAGCGAAAATCTATTTATTTACCGGTGCAGGCTGCGAACGTTATCTCGTCGTCGCACTCGCTCGCGATATCTCGGATTAAGGGTGGTGTAACTTATTTTAGAGGCTGTCAATCGCTTTGTGTTCCCGATTCGTCGATGCGCTATTTTTATTCTTATCGCCGGCAGATAAGAGTGATTTATTGCAGCTCAAGCGACTTTTTTCCATTTATCCGACGATCTCGCGCGCAACTTTAAAGACGAAACGAATCTAACCAGCTAGCTTTATTGCCTACGACGATCGAAATATTGGAGATACTCCTTCTCATTTTCAACACGCCGATTGGCTGATTTATCATGCATGGAAGGCTTTCGATTTGTTTACCGGGGACGTACGCCAATCTTGGAGCACCGGTTTGACAAATCGCTAGAAAAAGCTCGGAAGAACTCCCCGGTCGAATATTCAAAGTTCGCGAAATTTAGTTAGTTTCCCTAGTCCTGGCAACTATATGTATTTTCCCGCAAAAGAAAAATGCAGATCAGAAATTTCCATATCGCTTAAGTTGCCGTTGAAAAACCAAAGGGGTAAGGGGTAAGAGTGCGCACGTTTTTAGGCTTTCAATTCCCTTTGAATCAACTGAAACATATTTGTATGCTGTTTAGAGGTGCGCTTTAATTGAGCTAATCAAAATTTGAATATATTGTGTTTTTAAAATTTATATTTCACACTGTCGAATCTCAATCGACCAATATTAATATACCTACCAACTGGTAAGTACCTGAAATGTGGGACAATCAAATGCCTCTTTCTAATGTATGAAACATTGATATATAACAACAGTCAATAGAATTGTCTAAGTTTGCATTCAATTGTTTTGATTATAATATTCTAACTACTAAAATAGTTGAAGAATTAAAGAAAATTTTTAAATAAAAAGACAATTAAAAAAATGTGTAGACTTACGTATGGAAAATCCGTTTCTCTTGGATCCATTTTTGTTTTTCTTGTTTTTGGAGTAGAGATTACCTAGTTTGCTTTGTCCGCAACCCATTTCTGTCTCTCTTCGTGAGAAACCGCACCTTGACTCTCCGACGCGGAAGCTCTAACGAAGACCTCCGTGAAAGAGATACGGCTCGCTTGAAACTCCGGACAATCACATTTCTCCTCCAGAATGACAAAAAACGCACTAGACACTAAGCGTTTACTTGGAATCACCGTTTTAACTTTCAAACTTTGAAATTCACGAAACTCACTAATACTCCCGAAAAGTATTCTGATGCTATCTAAGCAGGAAATTGTCCAGGAAATCCATGATATGTCGAGGCCGTTGCTTATTTTAGTGAAAGAGAAAGAAAATAAAGCGCTGCAACGGTCCAGTACGACAAAAATGGAAACTAATTTCAGTCTTTGCACTTTTCTCTTCCCTTATTTTCGTCTTGTTCATTCATCTAGGTCGTTTGTACAGATTTGCTCGGTTATACTGCTACAGATATGTTGACGACTCCACTCTTGTATTATTATTTCTAGTGATATTGCGTCACTTGTTCATCGCCAGCCTATATTATTGTTTATTGTACAGTCTCATTCGCGTCTCGTCCGCATCCCGTCGACGCCTATTGCTTGCTAGAATAACGCTAGAATATACTTGTGGTCCGCGGTTCATCTCGGTCTCGCCGACTACCTACGCCATCCCAGCAGCCAGTCCATTGCGGCGCTCCTGGCCCCCGGCCCCGAGCCAGTTCGAGGTTCAGTTCGAGGCTCAGTTCGCATCCTCCAGCCAACGTACGCTGAGCCCTCGTCCGCGGGAGCATCGCTCTCTCTCGCTCTCTCTCTCCAACAGGCAACTCCAGCTTTCTCAGGTGCTCATCATTTTTCCATTCATCCTTTTCGTCATTCTCGATTTCTAACTTCATTCGGCCAACTTGCTGTTTTATCAATGCGTCCTTCTTAGAAAGAGAGATTTTCCGGCTGTCTCCTTTTGATTCTTCTGCCGAATTTTGGGAAAGCGGCCGGCCACGGCACCTCTACTCGAGCGAATATTGAATCTCAATCTGAAAGGAGAAAAATACACGCATTAACTTACATTTAGACATCGATACTGACAAATATCTGTCAGCCTGACTGCACGCTCAAGTTAACATTACTGTCAATCAATACAGCTATACTATAAGTAAGATTCTATTATATCCATTATTCTTTATTTAAAAAAATATCCTTTTAGCAACTAGCTAAAGCAAAAATTTCCAGTCAATTATCTATTATAAACGCTTATTTATACTAAAAGTATTTATTAAATAAACGGTAATAAAGAGATTTGTTATTTAATAATGCACTAATTACTTTTATGCAATATTAAATATCGATCGAAAAAGGATCAGAGGATAATTCAATTAATAATAATACAAACTATAAAATTGCTCAATGAAGCTGAAAAATTTGCTATCAGCATGAGGTGTGAAGTCACTCGTTCGGAACTAACGTCATGGCATCTCCGTCGTGATCGACCGTTAAAGTACCAGATGAAGAGAGGTAAAAGGTCTACGTCGGCACGCAATTTATAGATCACTGTCACTTTGATTCCTGACGGGGCGGAGACTGCCATTTTTCATTTTTAATAATGCTAAATTAACTTTCTGATTTCAGGGAAGAATGAAAATTGAAAATAACTTAGGTAATACAAATTCAAGTCTCACAATACCATTTATTTAATTACTATTTTAAAAAAAATGCGATCTTTTGAGCAGAATATTGTATCTATATATATAATTTTTATACCTATATAGTAATACTGCGATATAATAATGATAATTTGTCAAAATGCTTTAATTTAAATGAAACTTGTTAATAAATGTTTTTCACACCAAATGCAACATATTTAATGGGTGGCCCACCATACGCTTTTTTACATACCGTTCGTGCGCAAACGTCATAAGATACTAAAAATCACTTTCTCTCATTTGTATATTATAAAACTAACAGTGTAGTTCGCTTCAAAACACCTTAAAAAACATTTATAATATGATTTTAAGAAAACTTCAATAATCACTATTACAAAGCTTTCTCAAGGAGACTATTCTTAATCAAGATGTAACATGGAAGTAATATTTTTGAAAAATAAGAAAGAGAATTCGCTAAGAAAGTGTAATTTCAATTCTTTAATTAAAGAGAAAGGACAAAGAGTCATCGGAAGCAATACAGCTACCACCAAACGGATGAATCGATAGACGGGTAAAAAAAAAACTTAAGTCTACCGGCAAACATTATATAAAATGATGGAATAATTAATCAACTATTTTTATTATTGTAATATTTTCTATTGCATTTATAGCTTTATGACTATATCCTTAATTCGCTTCTTGAGCAGCTTAGTACTGCTAAGTGAATTTTACGCCCGCGCCCAGGTCGCTTAATTATCCCTCTCATTCAATTAACCTGCATCAACGAGCTAATCAGCACCAAGCGTATATGTGTAAGCCCTTTCTGAGCGCGTCTGGCTTCCGCTAATTCATTCTTTGCACCAATAATACGCGGTAATTTCAAGTGCTGGATATCCTTGAATACCTATACCTACTACTACAGTTTGCTCATTATTTTATTGACTGAATTCAAAAAAATTTTAATTTTAAAGTATTTTTATTTAATCGCTCAATTTCGTGGTTTACACATCTTATTTGATAAATGACGAAATAAAGATGGATTTATCAAGAGTAGGCTATCAAAGGTCTGTATTCGCTGTAATGCATTCAACAAGTAGTAACCGTCCGGCTAGAGTCAGACATTGAGCGCACTTAAAGCACACTTAAAGGTGGCCCGCAGTTTAAGGAATTTTTCATTTTTCGCCGCTCCGACGTAACGAACCAGTAAAGAAGGTACTGCACCGTTCAACGGTTTGTGGAAATGAAAAGTTAATTTCATTAATTTTTTTTCAGGAGGTTGAACGAAAAAAACCAAGAATCCTCTCGAATAGATTGAAAGTTTTACTTTACTGCTCCGATGCTTCTATATTTGAACTGTAATCCAGTTAATTATTAATGAAAGAAACTCTTGGAAAAAGAAGTTCTTTTTGCACTTTTTACTTTTTTTCTTCTGGCCTCATTCTCCTTTTTCTTCTCGCGCGATGTGCGATTCTGGCGGACTGCGCTGGGACAAGTAAAGAGAGAATAAAAGAGTCGAGCGGAGTCCACCTGTGTGAATTTTCAAAGCAAGATAGAAGACCCTTTCAATGATTAGCAGACTCTTAGTCTTTTTTTGTTTCCCGATCACAAACGTCTGTAACTTGCTGGAACTTTTAAGGAGTTTTCCCTGCAACGCAGGCTTGATTTGCAAAGATTTGCTTCCCAAAGGAGATTTAATTACTTTTCCCCGAGAGTCCGTGACCACGGAAGATAGACTTTTCATTGAGGAACAGCACGCATAAGTTGCGTATTGCTGATTTGTTCACTTGTTCAGCCAAGTGTTCGCTCCAGGCTTCAATTAATTTATCAAGCGATGGTGCAAGCGATACCGTCAACGTAATTAGCAATAACTCGATTGATTTTCCCGAACGATATCCATCGAAGGAAATATCGAACGGTTTCCAAATTATGTACCGTATCTCGTGTCAGCTCTCGGAGGAGGGTGAAAAGAAATTTAAAAGGCCAATTGCCTTGGGCGAGGTACGGCGCGGCCAGGCGGCCGCAAAACAATCACGTCCAATGAGCGACGCGGCAGGGCGCGCACAGGTGGCGAGCTCCCGCGGGACGGCGGCCGCCGCGAAGACGCTAACTGGGTCAAATCGCGACGACGCTCGCGCGCCCGCTTCAGGATGCGCGCAAGCGCACCGAACGCGAGCGAATTGATAGCGCAAAAGGCGGGGACGGACGTCGGCGCGTCAAGTGCGCTTTGCATAGGTAGTTGCGTGTCCCGGAGGCTCGTCCCCAAGCTGCTAAGAATCTTTTATAATAATACAGAAAAGTTTCTATGTTCTCCATATTCCAATAAAGTCTCGGAATTCAAATTAAATAATCAAGTCATTCAACACTTCTAGAGTACAAATAGTACAATAACGATTTTACTTTATTAATTACTCGATTACTCATCATATTAAAAATTAAATAAATCATTATAAAGTATTTGTTCTTTTATAGCTGCTATTGCAATTTCATTGATTTTACATTAATTCGTCATAAATTATAAATTATATTACACATTAACAAAGAAAAAAGGAGGAAAAAATTTAATACCTTTAATAATTCATTTAATGGATAATTGGTTTCGGAACAAATTAAAATTTTTAAGCGCCTAAGCTTTTCACTTCTAATGTGCCAGAAGATTACGAGCAGGCAGCACGAAAGTAAATGCAAATATAGTATTATGACCGTTTCGATGGTTCCGCAGGTGCAGAAAATGCCTCCCATACATCAATTTCGCCATCAATTTGGGAAAAAGCAAGACTCCCTCATTAGTGAAGTAAATCACAGATTCCTGCACAACAATGTTCAACGATAGAGATCGAAAAAAACTCGCCTCAACAGGTAGCCCACGTACAGTTAATTATACAATCTTTAGAATTTGAGTAAATTTCAAAGTGGTAATTGAAAGAATCATTTAATTACATTTGCACTTTTAAATACTAAAAAAAGAAGGAAAAAATGAAACATTAAAGTGAACACACTGAAGCTTAATAATTCATACATAAAGATCGATAGGTGGTTATCAGGCGGATAAATTGAGGCAAAAGCAGGCGCCGTCGACACCTCGAGAACTCAATCTGCTTTAAAGGCAATGAAAGAGTGAAAAGCCTTGGACGTAAAGCCCCGAAAAGCAGACGTGGAATCGTGTCGTCGATAAAAAGAGCGAGCGATTCCGTAACAAATCCCGCGAACGGCGAGCAAGACGTTTTTAAGCAAGGCTGAGAATTAGAGCCCAGATTTTTGGGCTCATCAATCGGATCAGTTACAACTTACACCGCAGTTGGCTGAGCCCCCGCGAACTAAGCCCGAATCGATAAAAGGCCGCTGGCGAAGTAGCGGGCGAAGAGGCGGGCGAAGTGGAAGAAAAATTGTCGGGCTCGTACTCACCGCTACCCTTGAGCGGCGACACGAAGGACACCAGCGAGGGCTCAGTGCTCCGGGCCCGCCGAGTTATCTTGCATCCTCTGGCGGTGCACACGTGCGGTTGACGCGCGGCTCTCTTGGGACGTTTCCGTGCGCCCGCGCACCAGGTGATCACGCCCGGCCGCTCTTTCCCGGCGCTGTCCGGGCGGCCTTGGGCGCCTCCTCATGGCGCCACTTGGGAAGCTCGTTCCTGGAGGCGGCAGCGACAGGAAAGCACTGTCCCGGGGAAGCGCGCGGCTTTCGGCAGCGAGGGAGCGAGCGAGCAGTCTTCGTCGCGCTTGGCCCGCCAGGCATCGACTGGCCGAGCTGACTTGCCAGCGACCGGGACAATCGCGCATGCGCCGGAATGCCACGCTTTCTCCGTCCCTCCCTGCACGGACCCTCCCCGCCCCACTGCGGCCGGCTGAAAGAGAAAAGCGAGGGAGAAGCGGAGAATCGGGAGAATTGCCATGGCGAGCGAAAGAAGCTGGGTCAGTGAGAGCAGCCAGGTGGGGGTGGCACCTGGAACCGGGTTAACTTCTCATTTTCGTACTGCAAGTCGCGACTCGCGAGCGACGGACTCGAAAGGCTTATTTTAGCCTTTTCTCATTTTTTCCTTCTTTTTCTTGCGCCGTCGCGATAACTCCTGCGGAGGGAGAGACTTTTGGGCCGCGATATAGATAGCCTGTTGCTCAAATACCCTACTGTACTGGAGTTGCTTCGATAGGATGCGAATACCCACCTTTCATCCGAATCTTTCATTATTTCGTGCAGATTGAAAAGAAAGTAGAACGCTTATTTAGATGTACTTTCTCTTTAGGGTGAAATTCATAAAAAAAATTCTTTTCCAATACAATGCACTTGCTCTACTACTGACATTGAAAAATATAAAGTAGAGTTAAATCATTTTGAAAATATTGTATTGTTGTTATACCGAAAAATAAAATAAATAAAAGTCGAAAAGTCACGCAGAGTCGAAAGGCAAAGTCTCTGTCAAGTACGAGCGCTCTTTAATTCAATTTAACGTAATAATATAATCCGGCCGAACTACTTAGCTGTCGCGACTCGCACGCGGGAGATTAGAGAGGGAAACGGTGCCTACACCCTCGACCGACCTATAACTACAAAATTACCAAAGAGAAAGGGAGGCTTTTCTTCTGCCCGTCCCTCTATCGTATACGTAGTCAATGAATGTTTCCTGGTTTATCTATTCTTTTTTGTCTGCAGAGAGTGCGCCACATCGTTAGTTAATCGCCTCAGAGAAATTTATGTCATATTACAATGTTGTAATTCCATTTTTTACTAGAGGGCATGTATTGTTCGGAAAATTAAGTAAATATATAAGTAAGGAGAATCATTATTATATTGCTGTATATATAATATTTCTATATAGTAATACTGCAATGTAATAATGATAATCTTTCAAAATATATGCTTAATTTGAATGAAACTTGTTAATAAATATTTTTCACACCAAATGCAACATATTTATGGGGTGGCCCGCTATGCTCCGCTTTCCCCTATTTTAAACAATTTTCAATATAATTTTCAAATGTACGTAATAACCCATGAAAAGTGAGTGAAAGCAGTACTACAAATAGAAAAAAAACTTAAAAATATTTGTTGGGCATATAAAGTTAGAATTTTTTCTCTACTTTAATTTTTGTTCTACGAATAATAGAACCGGAAATATCGCCGTTTAAAGATTCGCCATTTTTTAGCAACGTATTCAAGAACTTTTGAACGGTACTGTGTATATTTTTTTTGTCTTTTTTTCATTTTTTTCAGCAAACAGAACAAACATTTTTTTATATTGAACTACTTCAACTATGTTGCATCATTGTATATAAAGAATAAAATTACAAGTTACGATAAATTTATGATAAAACTAATAAATAACAAACATTATTTGATAATGTTTTACAATCTTAATTGAGTTTTGTAAAAATAATAATACTTAAATATTTATGAAAAGTATGCTCATGGGCACGACTATTTTTCGAAAACGATTAACTAGTGTCAAAGCTTCTTGTCATTTCACCTTTAATCAATCAATACTGAACAGAATGTAATATAAAACGTAAGTTTAATAATAAATCAATATTTGATATATAATTTAAACTTATGCAGAGTTCGTCGCATTTTGTTCCAGTTTTAGTTTTGCAATTAATCGCGTATGGAAGTTCAGTCTATAGTTCTTAATTCGAAACTGTATTTAAATATCGTTATAATAACTGTTTTAAATAACTATCTAGAACAAAAGTGGTATGAGGAAAGTATCGAAATAAAAAATCGAAGAATTTAATTTTCAAATAAATTTAAATGTTTATTGAATATTTTAATATTTCAATAATTATGTACAATTTTCGAAGATCACAAATTCAATTACTCATTAGAAGAAACTAGTTCCGAATGTGAATTATAAAGAAACATTTTCATATTACGGAATAAACAATAATGTATTGTGCAAACAATGAAGTACTTTGCTTTATTATTTGAAATTTATGAATTCAAATTCGAATATAATATAACAGATGCACACACTTTACAAAAACGCATTTTTTTCGAGTTGCTCGAAACTAACGAAAAAAAAGCTGCGAAAATTCTCCATACATGCACACGCTTTTTAAACGTAATTGGCAACGATAACTTAGTGAAGTACTTTTTGTGTAATGGATATATATCTTTCGTGTCTTTTACTCTCCACTATAAAACAAAAAAAGCAAAGTAAAGGAGAAAAATGATTTTATTCGTTGCACCATCGTGCAATTATGAATCGTCGAAGACGCAGACTCGCTTGTAATCGTAGGTAAGAGTTTTTTTTCTATAATACTCGAGACGAGAACCGAGACAGAAGGTTCGTAAGGTACAAAAGTCTCATTATCGACCACCTTTAGGAATTATAATATTTCCGCCGATGATAGTTCATCGATCCACCGCGACTTTAAATGCCGTCTTTTCTTATATACTTCTAGTAAAATTATCATTAGTTTTACATCCTTTTTAAGGATGTCTCGAAAAAAAATGAACGGATCACTATGCTCACATATTCTCGTATTTGTAGCTTTTTTCTTTTTTTTTCGTTTACCTTTGTGTGTATTAATGTTTCTGTATTAAAAGTGTGATGGACTGTTTGCAAGCACGAATTAATAATTATTTTTCCGGGGAGTCTCGTTATTCATAGTTAATAGATTTTTATCCTTAAATGGGAATGTCTTCATTTTTTTAATAGTCTTAATTTTTTAGTTTTCAAAATTACACTTAATTAACAATTTTCTACAGTGTACGTAGAAGAAAAGTGCGCACGTGCTGCTTTGCATCGAGTCAAAAGGGACTCGTACTTGAAATTAAAGTAACGTTAGCTGAAGGAAACCAAGAAAAAGTAATTCGTGATTTTTAAGACAATACGTAGTTATACTTTTAAATTTTATATTAAACGCATCTTTCTTTAAGGCTGAATTAAATTGTTAGTAAATAGAGCGAAAAAAGAAAATAAGTCATCACTTTTTTGTAATTATGAACCCCCTTAAAGCAAACAACGTCTTAGCCTAATAAAGGAGAATACGATATATTTTTTGTAAATTTTCTCGTTGATATTTGTGTAAGTGTGGATGTGTATAGGACTGTGTGTTTACACATAGAGAATTATGTATATATTTATATATATATGTACATGAACAACCGCAGTTATCAAGGCTCGAAATCGAGCAAATATTCGTTTGTTCCAAACCATTAATAATCTTGAATGACTTGATCAAACGCAGATACTTTACATGGTTACAGTGATTACTTTTGGAAAAAAATCTTTGCAGCCTTATACTATCTCTGTTGACTTGTTAACAACCGGAATACAACTGCAGAAAAGAGCTTGTACAAATACTTTTTCCAATACTCTCGATCGCACATTATTTTAAACTTCAATAAATGAAACATAATTAATGAAACAAACATAGACAAAGTAATCAAGTATTTTTCATAAGTCATCACCGTCTCATTACTTTGTGTTACTATTTGACTTGTGAGTCTTGTCCACAGCATTATCGCTCCGTCACAAAAGTATTCGTAGGAAGTCGTTCTTTGCTCAACTCCCTCTATTGCATACATTACATCGACAAAAAAGTAAGAGAAGTTACGTTTCTCTTCCGCAACAATCGCTCTTCGCTCGGTACAATTTTAAAAATGTATCATACAGATTGATCTCAGTCGAAGTCATTATGTTTATTTTGTCTTTAATGAAAATCTTTTCGGTTTCTCATATATTACCACCACTCGGATAGAATGGAAAAGCTCCGAATTGGAAGTTGACAGGCGTCTTTGGAGACGCACACGTGTATAGGAAGTCGTCGCTTTGCAGCTGTGTTCGGTTGAGATTGGGCTCTGATGTTGATCTTGTGATTTTCGGCAACCCTCTCAACAAGCTCTCCAAACTTGCCAGTATCTGCCGAAATATTGGTCTCTCATCCCTTGAAAATTTTATGCAGTCCTCTGTTAGTCTCCTTAAGGCTTTGGGAGTATCAGACCTTATTTTATTCAGATCTGGACGCAAGTAGCCTCTACCCACCATGAACAATATTTGATCCTTGTTATTTACATGCGAATAAGGTAGCTGACCAGCCAACAGTTCGTAAAGCACGACTCCGAAGGCATAAACGTCAGATTGGAAGCTATAGGGGTTTTCCTCTTGCATTCTAATCACCTCAGGTGCCATCCACAGTATTGAGCCCGTAGGTTGATGGAATTGCTGCGAACCGGACCATCTGGTTTTCGCGGTAGCTAGCCCGAAATCACCAATTTTTACTGTCAGATCATCGTGCAAAAAGATGTTGTTGCTCTTAAGGTCTCGGTGAATAATATTTTTCGCGTGGAGATAATCCATACCTTGAGCTGTCTGCCTGCCAATCTCGATGAGAGTCAACAGTACAAATTTCGCCTCGCAGACGTGTAAGTGCTTATAGAGCGATGACCCCTCACACCACTGCGTGACTATCGCCAGTTGAGGTTTGCTCACACAGCCCATAAATAGCAATATGTTCACGTGGCGCGTTTTACGTAAGACGGCTACTTCATTCTTAAATGCCTGCAGTTGAGCCAGTGTCGGTATCTTGACGTTGAGCATCTTAACAGCTACAGGACCGTGCCAGTGGGCCTTATGTACGGTTCCGAAAGAGCCTGAGCCGATCTTCGACCCGATAAGAATCTCTTCGTTGGGTATCTCCCAGTCCTCGATAGATTCTCTGGGAGCTAGCAGATTTTTCGAACTCTCGTCGGCTGAGCGCGCTCTTGGTCGTTTCGGTCGCAGCGTATTAGTTGGGCTAGCCTGCGTCGACTGACTATGCTTAGTTGGGCTGCTGTCCGGTGACACAGACGACTGCGTAGCTCCGCCAGTTCTGCTCAGATTCTGAGGTCGCGTGTACTCGTCCAGATTGACCGGCTCCCCTACCATACCTGGTTTCACCATGTTGAAACAGACATTGGGAGCGGAACTTGAACGATCCTGTTGATTAAGCGTGCGCGGATGTCTCGGGTTTATCGAGTTATTCACCAAAGAGATTTCCTGACTATAAGTCGAGGGTATATGGAGAATACCGGGAGTTGTTTCTGGGTTGTGAGCCAACAGTGCCTGATAGTAAGCATCCTGCATTCGTACTTGGTGGCAGAGAGCCGGCACATCGTTTGCGCACCGCTGGTGGAAGCGGTAATTGCAGGTGCGACAGTAGAACCCTTGGAAAAGCAGTTTGCGGCAACATTCACAAAATGCTAGTGAAAAGAAAGTCTTGCGCACAAAATTATGCGAGATAGAAGTGGCAATGGGAAACTTATCGAGTATCTCGACGGATATCTCGTCACATTCAAGAGAAGAGATGTCGGTATCCCATGGTATCGGATACTTGGCATCATCCGACGCAACGATATACACAACGCACATCTCTGTTGTGAGATTTCTCAATTTCATGGCTTTAGCGAGGGCATCGCGCAAAGAAAGACCTTCTCGCACCTGTACGCTCGTCCGCTGCTGATTGGGTAGATGAGCTCGCAGTAATGATTTGAGAGGTGTTCGCGGACTTCCACGGTGGTATTTTCCACCGCTATTCGTGCTTGAATGCGATTCAGTGTTAGAGATCTCATTATTAGGAGCCAAAGAGCTCTCAGTCAAGGAATTAAGCAACTCGTTCATCTTCTGCTCTTTTGACTCAAACTCATGGAGCTTGGAAGTCAACTCCTTGTACTCACTTAGATACATCGAGGGTGGATCTTGGAAATCTGCAAATTTATTGTTCAGAGCATCGATATTCTTCCGAGTTACACGAATCACACTTTGGATGTTGCGTAGTTCATATCTAATGCAAACAATATTTTAAAATTATTAAAATTATTTCATTCAATTTTATGGATTTTATTAAAGATTATTTGCCATTATAATTTTGAAAAAGAGAATCGCTAGATAAAAAATTCATTACTTAGGTGAAAATACACTAATAAAACTTGAGATGGCTTTACACTTAATGATGTTATATCCAGTTAAAACAAGTTAATTAAAATAGCATAGTTAAAAAAGTAATGAAAATAATCTTATTTCTCTTCTATAAATCTTGCTTTAATTATTCCTACCTTAGTGGATCTGTATCCAGGTATGCGTCTTCAGAATCGCTTTGATCAGCTTGTTCTGCCCCTCGGGAACACATGGTGCCCTCAACGGTCATACAGACCCTTCTTCTCCTCTGCAGACGTCCAGAAGGTGAATCAGTTCTTCCTTTGCTGCGACGAGTTGAATGTTCGGAAATTTCTTTTGTTGGGATAAGTGGATAATACCTATTATAAAAATGATTAAATAAGAATTGAGTGACAAGTAAAGAATCAGCAAATTTAATTACAGTTCATTGTTGAACATTTGTTATGATTCCTTATTTTTGAAATCAAAATTCAATTATTACATAGAAAATTTTTTATCAATATAGAAAAAAATTACTTCGAGCAATAATAATTATTAAACATTTATTACAAGAAGAAAAACATTTTTTGAAAGCTATAAAGAACCTTTTCTCATACCAAATACCAATTTTCTAGTATTGAATAAAGGTCGAATGCTTTATTAAAATAAAGTGTAGGTAAAAAATAATAATGTACGGAATTAAAATAGTATCAAAGTACACTATTCTTATCGAAAATGAAATAAGACAAGCCACAGTATTCTAAAAATATCGTCACTATTTTTTAGCTATTATCAACTCTCGTCACAAGCAGCGTTTTAATGAAATTTTCAAGAAGCAACACAGCATTTGGCTGGTATATTAAGAGCTAACTAGGTAGTAAGAGAATTGGAAATAATGGAAAGGAAATCTCACCTGGATTCGCCAATCACGGCCATTGTCCCGGAGCTGAGGGGAACAGCATCCTGGTGAAGGTACTCGCCGGCGGCAGCTGCAGCAGCTCCGACGACGATGCCCGAGCGTGCTCAGCTCCTCAGCTCGGCGGCGGCGGCTCTCCACCTCGCGCCCGCTGACAAGACGACGAGCGTTGGGCGATGACGCTGCGAGTCAACTGCGCCGCGCGACTGTTGCTGCTGAAGCTCCTGCTGTTGAAGCTGCTGCTGGTGGGACGGCGATGAGGGGGACGACAGCGCTGCCGTCGAGATCCTGCGCGGCATGCCGCAACTCTGGCCGAGTCGAGGAGGCGGTGACGAGGAAGACGCGAAACGCTGCTGCTGCTGCTACTAGTGGCTGGCGGCTGATCGGTGCCGAGGCTCCTGGCATTCGGTCGCCGAGGGCGCTTGCACGCTTGTACCCGTCTGGGCAGCTGGGCTTCCAACTAAGTAACGGTCTCTGCGCTTCTCTTCTAGCCCGAGCTGTTATATCCACTCCGTTCTCTCCGTCCCAAAGCGCGAGAAAGACGGATCACGGAACTCTACGGAAAACAGAAGGGAGCGCGCGTTGTGCACACCTACACAGTACACGCAGCACACGTAGAAGCGTGCCTCTTTTAAGTGAGTGTGAGTGTGTGTGCATGTGCGGAGTTGCGGAGTGCGACTCTGCGGGAGATACCGAAAAGCGATTTTCCTTCTTGCTCTCTCTCCTGATAACAAAGACGAAGACGACCAAGGCGAGAGAGAAAGGCTGCGGGGTTGCTGCTTGCCTCTAGCTCTCGCAGCGAAGCGACCGCGGGCTGGACCTCGCTGTGCGAGATGTGCGGGACACTTGGTGTGCACTGTGCGCCGTGCGTCCGCGAAGTTAACGCGCAATCACTTTCCCGGCGCGCTTGGCTCGACTCGCTCAGTGACTCGCTCTCACTAGGAGACTGATTCGTGATGGCGTGCTCGCCGCTCGGTGCTCGATAGTGCTCGTCGCCGCCGACCGTCGACGACCACTAGCTAACCAGTTATTGGGTATACCGTATACCTACCTTCGAGTCGCGAGCGCCGCCACCGCCGCCGTCAACGTACTGCACACGCACGTATTAGTATATACCAAGTATATATCGTTGAGAGAGAGGGAGGAAAAAGGGGAGCGACGACGAAGAGCAAGGTCGCACACCTACCGCTACAGCATAAGCGGCCATGTAGAGGTTAGACGGGCGACGGCAAACATCTTTTTTATATTTTTAAGTACTGAAATATCTTTTTTTTAAGCAAGAAGACAATAGTTTTAGATAATAATTAACGTTAATGGATTCGGAATTTTTTTTATTAAAAAACTTAATATTCATTTTATTCATTATATTGGTAAGTAAAACCTTTGGTAGCTGTTTTAAAGTTTTAGTTCTACTTATAAATAATATTTGCACACAAAATCACTTGAATTTACATTATAATTTGTTCAATTATTCAATTATTAGGAACTTAATTTAATATGAAAAAATATAAACAGAATGATTGTACACATATATGTACGTGTGTATGTATGCATACTTCTAGATATAGATCATATCATCGATCAACAAAGCTGATCAAGGTAACAGGGCGCCAAGTTTAAATTTACATCCACTCGTAAACATCTTTTTAAAATACAGATTAAAATAAATATAATTGAGTAAATATGAGTATTACAATTGATTGAAATGAATAAAGCCTACTATTGTTGAACTTTGTTGGCAACCGTTTGAATAAAAAATGAAAAACTCCTGAATGAGCCAAATAAGTCCTTTGCTCATATGAAAAGTTTCCTTGAAGAAAAGGCCGGCATTATAATGTATTATAATTTCGGCCCTTTTCACGGTCTGCACTGTTGTCCGTCTTTGGAAAAGAGGAAACATATAAAGAAGCAGGCAAGAGACAGCCAGCTCAGGCTCCAGCTCAGGTGTATAAATATAGACTAATAAAGCACGGCTAGTATGAGAGCGCGCTGTCCGTTTCGGAGCTTTTCCCGGCCGGCGGCGGTGAGCAGCTGGCGGTGCGCGTACTTCCGCTGCACCCGAGTCTCCCGCTCTGACGTCAGCAACAAGCGTACGCACACGGCCGGGACGCGCCGGCTCGCCTCTGACGTCATACGCGCGGGCTTCGTAGCGGCCAGCGGCGCAGCGGCGGTCGTGTCGGTCGTGCGGCTGGGCGCGCTCGACGCCGCACGGCGGAAAACAGATGATACGTCGTTGCCCGGGCGACACGCGCTCTTGCGGACACCTTATACAGAGAGAGCACATTCTAATTGCTCCCGGAGACAAAGCCCGTGCCACCTTCCGCCACCCCAACCTTTGGAGGGACGACCGACCGCCGTCTCGAGATGAACTGATCGATCGCTGATTTTTAATTGCTCCTTGCTAATGCATTAGAGCTATTGATGCCTACCAAAATATCGAGCCGCTCACGACTTTCACCTTTCCTGGCTACCCTACTAAATCCTACTACACTCCCTTTTCGATTTGCTACTTATCTCTGCTACTTACTCTGTCGAGCATAAATAATTCACTCCCAGACTTCGATCAACAGTGTACGGGGACAATTACGTAAATAAGCCGAAAAAGGAAAGAGGAAGAATCGCCCTTTGAATTTTTTATTCTCCAAACATCGTACGTGCAGAATCGAAAAATCGCTGTAAAAAATCTTGCGGAAGATTACATCGCTGAGCGTATAGGCAACAAACAAATTTGTTAATAGTAAATTCCCAGTTCCGGCAATTTTACCGGAGAGTTGTCATACTATCTCGGTAACATTACACGGCTGAGCACGGGAAAAATACGGTGGACGTGAAAATGGCAATCTTCCCCTGAAATCACCGCGGCACTCGGATTTTTTTATCGTTTATGCGATTTTTCGATTTTTCGCTTTTTTGGTGCAAACTGACCAAAACTTGCGACTGCGGCAATCTTTGCACAAAGTCAGACTCATTTGATGAGTTCTATTTTGAACACCTTATCGTCGGCGACTCCGAAGTAAAAAAAGGCTGGGCCAAAGAATGTCTGCTGCTAGCCCGGCCAGCTCCCCGGCCTGGGCGGTGCGTTTGTACATTTTTCTTCTCCCCGAGCAGGAGAGGAAGGCGAAGGCCACGAGAAGGGAGGGTACCGCTGGCGGGTTACGTCACAACTCAGCCGTGCGATAAATAATTTTCTCGGGCTTATTTTCCCAGCACTTTTGCCTCTCCCCAGCACGCCGTCGCCCCCACCACTGTACGATGCACGTGCGCGCGCCAGCTACACTGTAAAAATTCACACTGTAATTTTACTATTCTGAAAGTATGAAAGTAACTATAATAATCCGACCCTATCTGAGAACAGTAAATAAACTGCAGGGTAGTAAAATTACCGAATCAAGTTAGTATAATTTTAATGGCCTATCAAATTTTGCCTGAATCACTATGGCATGTAAATTAAAAATTCGACTTTAATTTTACTATTCCACTCTATTATTTTCACAAAATGTCACTTTACTAACAATTAGTAAATTTTAAGATTAGACATGAAATTGACGAGTAGTATTTAAAAATTTTAGCAGTCAGTAATTATAACACGCAGGTAGTAAAATCGCTATTCTGAGATTGGGTCGGATTATTAGTAGTAGTAATTTTACTTTAGCTAGGTTTGTAAATAACCTCAAAATTGGTAAATTTACTCTATAGAGAAAGGTAAATTTAATTCTCAGACTCATTAATACTATTCTGAAGATGTTAAAAAAATTACTAGGCGACATCAAGAGGCGCGGTAGCGCCTCGAGGCAAGTCTGAGTCCACGAACGACGAGCCGCCGAGGCCGCTATGCGCGCCTCTATTATACGTTGATTTACGGTTTTCAGGTTACTGGATTTTCGTACATAAATAAATGCTTTTCTTTATTTTAGAGGCGTGGAAGTGCCTCGAATCTCTTTTGTATTTTATATTTAGCATCAATCTTTAATACAAAAAAAGATTTATGTAAAAATAGATTAATTATTTTTAGAACTAGCCACTTTCTTTTTTTATGGCTGCGCGATTCTTTTCAATTCTGGGTTTAGAGTTTATGGGTTTAGAGTTTCTGGGTTTAGGGTTTCTGGGATTAGGATTTCTAGGTTTAGGGTTTCTGGGTTCTGTTTTGTAAGTAAAACCATGATTAATAAAAAAAATTAATTGCCTCTCACATTTAAAGATTTCAATACTTTCTTTACTTCAATTAAAAAAGTTTATATCTAAATAATTTAAATTAAAAGTAAGTGCAAAATTTAGGATTTCTCGGTTTAGGGTTTCTGGGCTTGTGGGTTTCGGGATTTCAGGATTTCTGGGTATGCAATTTCTGGTTTTAGGATTTATGAGTATAGGGTTTGTCAATACTACTCGGACTTGCCTCCTTTTATACTTTCGTAAGAAAGTAAATTTTAAAAATATGTTTTAAATGTATTGCAAGATTTAGGATATCTGGGTTAATTTTACAAAGCGATTTTTTACAGTGCAGTTCGTGATGATCGATGACTGAGAGAGAAAGGGAAAGAGAAAGAAAGCGCCCCGCGGAGCACCGGGAAGAGCCTCTCCGCCGCTTGTCGCCGACGAAGGCGCATGGCGCAGCTTCTGCGTCACGCGGACCCGTCGCGTATGCACGAAGAGTAGCAATTGGGTGCTTGAACGCCTGTGAACGCCTGCGAAATTATTATGCAATAGAGGTCAGTCATTCGATTTGAATAATCGCGCCTATGGTCAAGCGAGCCGATATGCCGACTCCGTCCGATCGCTCACGGAGTCATGGAATTGCAGCTCGCATATGTCAGTCGACTTACGCTGTTTGCGAGCAATCACTCCCTCCAATTCCAAATAGCCGAAGCTATTTTTAGCACGCCGGACTCCGCTGCGGAACTGCACACTCATTGATGCCATTTCACATGGTTCCGGTATGAACACTTTACCTATATTCTTACCTTATTTTATAAATCAAATCACCCGAGACTTCATAGACTAATGCAGAGTTTAAAAATATTCATTTTTCTCCGTTTAATTAAGCTAGCCTTTATTGTTTCTTAATAAGAAACAATAAAGGCTAACGAGAAGAAGCAATATATATCATTAATTAATGCTCATTTTATACCGGCCGTTAATATAATAAAAACAAAAAGTTCATGATTTCCACGAACGGTCACCCCACTGTCCAAGTCGAAACTAATTAAGTGATCTTTAGGAAAGTTCTAAAGGACACTATATAAGGTTAACAATTGTGTGACGCGCCCACTGAGGTACATTATATACAAAAATGCACAACATGAATTGCGTTGTAACAACGTGACGTAACTTCTACACGCTAAAGTTTATTCATCTTTAACAATAATTTTACTTTGAACGTGACAAGTAATATATAATTACTTTAAGTGTTGTTATTTACAGTTACGTGAGAATTCTCACGTAACTGTAAATAACAACAACTTATTATATAGCGTTTAAACGCTATATAATAAGCACAATATGTCCGAAAGCAAAGATTCAAAACATTTCAGCCTGACTTTTATAAGCAACGTGAATGTGAGTAAACAAACTGGGACTTAAGCCTTCATAAGAATAAATAATGCAGCACGTTCGGCATGTAAGACATATGTCTATAAATAAAAAGACTCATCTTCGTCATTTTGTTTTAATTTTATTAAAAGTCTACGAAAATGTCTCCCATAGTATAAAATGTTATGGAAATATTATAGAAGCTGAGAGTGATGAATGATCCCACATGTTCCCTCTTTTTAGGTGAAACTGATAGTGAGAGGTGAGACTATCTCTGTGCTCGGCGTACTTCTATATCTCCAACCTCGAGTGGCTCGAGTAGTTATATATATTCACTCCAGCGGCGATCGAAGCGCAGCGCAGTTGAGAGCTTTTCACAATCTCACTGGAGGGTGTACACAGCATTATACGCAACGATGACGACGGGGATCCTCGCAGGGAGGCTGGCCATCGTTACAGGTGCTCCTCGCGTAGTGATGAGGGAGAGTACGAGAGGTAGTTCGGGATATAACCGGGATACAACCGGGGTATAACCGGGGAGTACAAGCCCGCAAGCATGTGGCAACGCACACTCTCTCTCTCCCCCTCGCTTGCCGGGTGGCGTGGCGCAGGGCAGGAGTAAGCGCGCGCACACTCCACCCGACTGACGTATTCACTGCTGCACGCATGGGGGGTTGTTGAATTTTCACAGGCGCCGGCAGCGGCATTGGGAGGGCGGTTTGCAGCCAGTTCGCGCGCGAGGGAGCCAAGGTCATAGCCGCTGATCAAAATGTCAAGGCCGCCGAGGACACGGTCGCCATACTCCAAGGTGTAATTGTACAATGTTAGAATCCCAGCCACCCATCCCTGAGTATTTTTTCATTCAACCACCTTTTTTCACTCGCACGTTCAAAATGCGGATATGCCATAACCTCACGCGACGTTTCTTTTATCTTCTGTAAGAGATAACGATTCAACTTTTTAATATTTCGAGTTTATATTTAGTTTCAAATAATTTAAACTTGAATTCAAATTTTAAGGGAGCTACTCGAGAAAAACAAATTATTTAAATAACTTAAAATTCGAATTTTATGTTAAGTAAGAGGAAGAATAAACGGTGAAACTTAATTCGATAACAATTGATTTTTTTTAATACCAAATCATGTATTTTCATTCATTTGTTTTTCTTTACATTTATTAAAGAGTTATTAAAAAGTTTCAATCATATTACATCAGGTGGAAAGACTTATGTTTGCAGGTTCCTGATAGATAAATAAAAATATTTAAAAAATTGCTTTACTGTTAGAATAATTAAAAAATAAAATATAACAAAATTTATACCAACAATGGAAAATCTTCAATAAAACATACATTAACTATATTAATATTTATTATAAACCTACAATAATTTATCTTAATTTCTAGGATTGGGACACATTCCTATGCAAGTAGATGTTAAAGATTCAAGAAGCATTGAAAATGCATTTAATGAAGCTAGAAAATGCTTTTCAATTCCACCATCACTGGTTGTCAATTCTGCTGGAATAACCAGAGATAATTTTGTATTAAAGCTAAGTGAAATTGATTTTGATGAAGTAATCAAAGTTAATTTAAAAGGAACATTTCTTGTAACCCAATATGCTGCTAATGCAATGGTAAATTCTGGAGTTACAGGAGGTTCAATTGTTAATGTAGCTTCAATCATTGGAAAGTTTGGAAATATTGGTCAGTGCAACTATGCAGCTTCAAAAGCAGGGGTTGAAGCCTTAACAAAAAGTGCTGCTATGGAATTTGGACAGTAAGAAATAATTCGTATAAAAAACAAAAAAAATGATATGTACTACAAAGTTCAGTATTATGTTTTTTTAGATTTGATATACGTATTAATGCAGTACTTCCTGGTTTCATTGAAACTCCTATGACTAGTACAGTACCAGAAAAAGTAAAAAAACTATTTGTAAATAGAACCTCTTTAGGACGTATGGGATCACCAAATGAAGTAGCAGAATTAATTCTATTTCTGGCTTCACCAAAAAGTTCTTATATTCATGGAACTTCAATTGAAATCACTGGCGGAATGCACTAATATTTTAATAAACAAATATTTTTATTTATTTTGATATATAAGTTTACAAAATAATTATATTCACATTATAATTACACAACTCTTTAAAGGCTATATTATTTATGTTTTCCTTTCTTTTTCAACTTTTTTGCATGCTTATGTGCTTTATACTGTAACTTACATTTTTCATCAATAATTTCTTTGTATTTTCGCTTATTGTATTTTGCAAATTCTGCATCTGCCATAAGTTCATCTACTATTGTTTTCTTACGTTCCTTCTTTGTCAAACGACCATTATAGAAATCTAAAGGAGTATCAACAACTTTACCAATATGGAAATACTTTGGTAAAGCTTTCATATCGTTCTTTTTATAGAAGTGTTTTGGATCCAGTGCCGATCTCATTTGTACAACTTCAAGATCATGCCTGACTTCATCTGTCATTTCTGTTGCAGGAAGATTAAACCATTTCTTGCCCTTAGTCTTTTCTCTTTCTCTTTTTCTGAAAGCTTTTAATTTTTTATCATGAACATCATAACCTGGAACTTTTTTAAGTTTTTCAAAACCAGGTTTTACAACTGATTTTTCTAATGCCTTGTCTATTGGTGCCATGCTTCTGGTTATTATGTTTATTGATTTGTCTACTTTAGACTTTTTATGAACTGTTTTTTTCCATCCCATATCGATTTCAAATTGATTCAGATCAATGTCATCAGAATTTACTTTGAGTTTCTTCTTTTTTACCTTTTCTTTTCTAATCTTGATTTTTGTTGGATCAATACCTAAAGAAACATAATAATTAGATAAATATTATAACAGCAAATAACCTCAAAAAAAAAAAAAAAAAAAAATATAAAATTCTTAGTACCAATATCCTCGATTTCCACATCATCATCGCTTTCCAAAAGTCGATCCTTGATTCCAAGATCAGTTTGACCAAAAGTATCAATTACAAAACTCATTTTTATTAAAATGAAAAATTAATTATTACTACTGTTTACGTTTAGTAACGCCTCATGCTTGCAGCTTCAGTACCAACGGAGCTTAAACAATGACCGCATTAGATACGAGTGTCGTACTGTCATATGAGTACGCCGCTAAAGGTGCGTTTTCATGGAGCGTATAATTCGCTGCAAATATATTACCCAGATAACAATGAGTCGGCAAGTTGGTGGCAAAATGACGGTACGCCTGCCGCATGCGTGACAGCATTTTGCTTG
>JAXIUT010000009.1:1768512-1829143 GCA_035586675.1 Eurytoma californica | reverse complement strand
TGTTGTGATTATACCATATTTTTTATCCTAGAATGCTATGTGTTAGATCATGTATATAGAAGTAGTCAAACACCTGATGCTCTTCAAATAAATTAAGAAATGTTAAAATAACGTATTGTTGGTTTTTTATTCAAAATCGACATGAACTCTTAAATGAGCACAACTAATAATTTTGTAAATTAATTTTTACATTAAAATAACTTACAAATAATTCAAAGTATCCAGAAAAAAATTTTGAAAATTATAAATAGGAATCGATTTCCCGAAATTAATGCACCTTTAAACATTAGTTAACTGTTCATAAAGATATCTGGGTATATATTTTCTGTGTATATAGTTTATAAAATGTTATATAGAAATGTTTTCGAATTTTAGTTTTTAGTTTAGTTTGTAAGTTTTTAGCTATAAGTCTTTTTTGTTGTATGTTTTATACCAGCCTATGTACAGGTAGCATTGCTTACCTCCAATAGGATTTACTATGTAAATTATCTGGTTTTCAATAAAAATAAAAAAAAAAAATAAACATTAAATACAGAATCAATTTTATATACTTTTAAAAATTATTTTCTATTTATATTTTATTTATTTGATGATCTTATTTGTACTTCTTTCATGAAAGTCTAAATTTTAAAACTTCAACAATTATTGTCTCAGTAATTTATCTGAATACTTAATTATATAAAAACAGAAAAAATTGAAATTCTTAATTTCTATTAGAGTTTTTTATTTGCATCAATTGCAATTAACGGCAGTCTACCTCGATTAACTTCCTAATTCATGATTAAGCATCCCTTTCAACTCGATCGTAGTAAAAAAGACAATGGAAACGTTGAAAAGGGGAGGGAGGTGGGAGGCGTCGCATGCGGGGCCGTCTGTTGCACTGGTCGCTCCATCGATGTTATTACGATCGGCGCGCGTAATTGCGCCGCGGAATATTATTACATGCGGGCCGGTGGGCCGGTGCACGCTTACACATACATTTTTTTTTTCGTTTGGTGCGCGGGCGCACGCCGGACACGCGCGGCCCGACGACTTAACGACTTTCTAATGGCTCGCGGGGGGTAAGTATGTGGCGCGCGCGCTCGAATTAGCGCCCTTCTGTCGCGCACGTGGCGCGCGTCGCGAGCCACCGGAGGTGCATGCACCGATTGATAACTTTTTAGTCGGGTGCACTCGAGCTTCTTTTTACGCGCGCGCGCTCGTTAGGACCGGGGGGTCCGCATATCTCATTAGCTCTTTTCGCTCGTGATGTCACGTAATTGCTGCGCTTGACCCTTTTATTGCCGGCGTATGGTGCCGGCAGCGGGTCGGACATTAGTGAAACGTCGAGTGATTTTGTACCTTTTATTTAAAAAATTGCTTCGGCTTCTGCGAACGCGAACGGTAGGGGTGAAGCGTAATGCTGTCAATCTGTCTTTTTTTTTAACGGGAACATTGAATGCCATTATTCGGATACGGTTATTTCAAATTCAACGTGTCACGGCATTACTCATTTTCTAACTATAAGTAAAATTGGCAGGCGAATGTCGAGAGTAAAATATGTATGAGCGAGGTGTATATTTACTATAATCGGCAGGTATAACATCTGTTAAAAAATGAGGAAATCGAATTTTAGTACTGAGTGGGTACAAGGTAGTACGTATATATCATGCGTGCTTTATTTTTGATTAACGTACTTGAGTAACTTAACGTAAAATGAGTCTATCTTATCATATAATAAATTATTACGTTTCTTTCCTCAAGTATTTGATTAGAAATAACTAGGTCTAGATTTGCAATCAATTGAGTAGTATAAAAAATATTACCTAAAATAATTTAAAAGCAATTATAACAACACCTCATCTAGCCTGTAATTAAAAAAAAAGTGAGAAAAAAATTGCACCCTCGTTCCCTAAACCCAAAATCAATCACAAAATCAAATTTCCCTCTGTGTACAAAATGAAATCGACACCCTGTTTACTCGATAGCCGCGCGTCCACTGGAGCGCGTCGCCGCCCCCTTCGGTCGAGTCGAAAAACCGGGCGATCACCATTCGCGGGACATCGAAGCCTGCACACACGCGACACTGGCATGTGCCGCTCGTGTTCGCCGATCGCCTCCTTATGGGTTATTCAACGCGGCCGATTTGCGCCCGCTTGCCCACTCGAGCGGCTCTCGTTTCTAATTACGCTCATGCGGGCCCCGGCCGTCCGGCCCCCGGGTTTTTCCTGAAAAACGGGCCGCAGCCTCCCTCGTCGCCGGTACACAGCTCATGTACGCGCGCGCAGCTGTCCCGCATCGCCGCTTGATTTTTCCGAGTCTCGTAAAAACGCCGCGGCGGATGCACGGCTGCCTCGGACCTTCCTCCCTCTCTTTCTCCGCTTCTCTCCCTCGCGCTCTTTCCGAGGGTACGTTGCGCGCATAACGTACGATTTTTGTGAGCCGGGCGATCGCGTGTGCACCGGCTTACGTGACGCGAATCGAGAGAGAGGCCCGCTGCGGTCGCGGATATACGGGGGAGGTTTAATAATAATATAGCGGCTGCAGGTAGCCGCGTACGTGTCGCCGGTGCGCGGCTAGGGCTTGTGCAGGTTTTTATTTTTATTGTTCGGCGGCTGCGTTTGAGCGAAGCGCACTGCGAGTACGGACGTTTTGCGGAGGACTGTGAATATTCATGGCCACGCGCTGGCGAAATTTCCGCGATCGATCGGCTGCTGTTATTATTGCATTGTGCGGCGGAAATACCGTTAAAGCCGACTTGCGTATTTTTTTTTTTTTTTTTATCAATTATTGAGTACCGTGTAGTGCATGTTGAACTGAAAATTTTCTTTTTATTTATTTTCATATTTTTAGAATGTGTTTAGTTAGTGTGACGATAAATTTTTCTTCTATAGCGTAGAGTTTAAAAAGGAAACTTGTTTGTGGATGTTTTCACAGATTAGCCGGGGCGTGAAAAATTTTATCTCTTTATAAATAGGCGAGCTGACGATGGCGAAGCTTACGGATTCAAACTGAACCCACAGAAATACAATTTTTCACCGGTGCATCCGCCCGCTAGTCGATATTCGCTCCTCATTTTTTAAGAATTAAAATTATCCACGCTCCAGATAAGATCCGCCCGCCGGCTCACAATAGCTTCTTGGCTGAAAGAAGCCGGCCCCTCGCGAATCATAGCGTGTCGGGCTCGAGATCATCGGCCGCCTCCACCTCCAGCCGGAAGCCCTGCCCGCGAAAAGGCGCATCGAAACGCGAAATAAGTCAAAATCGTCAAAAAAAATAAAACGGAAGGTACATACGGAGCGGCGGGGATGAATTTTCATCCGAAGGTCATAGAAATCACCGCGCCCATTGTGCCCGCCGCCAGTCAAAGTGTCCGCGCGCGCGCCTCGAGAAGGAAAATATTTGTCGAGCTGCTGGCTCGAGGCGGAGAAAAGGGACGCGCTAGGGGAGTAAAAGAATAAGGAGCACCGAGGAAAAAAAACACGATATCCAGCGGCGCGGAAGGAGGCGATCGATGCCGCGGGTCTGACGGCGCCTCTTTTTTTCCTTCCTTGCTTCTTATTCTTCGATCGAGAGGGAGACTTTGCTGCCTTTTGATTTCTCGAAAGGAACTCGCGAGTCTTTCTTTTTTACTGGGTGACGCGCGCGTGTCACGGACGGATGGCTCGAAGGATATGTCATGATGTTGGAAATCGATGGATGGACTTCGTGGGCACCCTTGAAAAATCACTGCGATTTGTAATCAACGGGTCCGGCAAGGGGCGTGACTTTTTTTCTAAGATTTTTTTTTTCGAAAAACGCGCGGGAAAGTCGTGAAGATGGGGTTTACTGGACTTTTTACCCTTGTCTTGAATATCGCAAATTTGAGGAAATCACGCTATGGGCGATGGTATTAATCTTATTTGGGTCGAAAATCGTAATGGTTTTGGGGATTTTCCGGCGTTTTTCCGGTCTCTAAAGAGGCGGGTCTGCGTGTTTAAAGATGAGTTTAATGATTGAAAAATGATGTTTATCACCATAATATTGACATGCGATGCGTCAGTGCTTGAAAAATTGTTTTTGAATTTTTTACTATCTTTGGAAAATAGCAAAGAAAAGGTCAAATTTCAGGTATATTCCTATATTAGATCACACTTTGTGTGAAAAAAGATTAGCTTTGATCCCAAAATTCTACGATAAAATTTCTTCTCAATCAATACTTCATACCATTTCAAATAATATTTCGGAAACAATCTAGTTACATTGAAATATATTAGTGATAACAAATTTTCAAAGGCAACAATTTATTAAATCAGTTTTACTAAGGATTAATCAGCAACAGTAATACAAAGCCATTATTTTCTTAATCAACGAAAATGAACCTCGTCAATCCTGCGATATAACCCTCTTACAGTTAAATAAATGAATACATCAAGCTTAACGAGTCCAATATATCGGGAATCAATCAAACGAAAATTTCACTCCGCCCCGGCGGCCGTTTCAATTTCAATGCACCTCGCAATCGTCGATGCTCTCGCCTTTGAAAAATCGCCACTGATTGGCCCCCGCCAGAGGCGTGTACTCGCTGCTTCATTGCCGCGAATCGATCAACGACAAGCTACCCCTTTCACGACTAAATTCGTCGCGGTACTCGGCGCCGGGTAATTTGTACCCGCCAAGTGATAAAAGGGGCCACCGGGTACTTCGGCGTACGTCGATCCTATTGGCCTACTCCTCGATACGCCGGAGAATCGATGGAGTTAATAAATTGAGGATGCAGCCTAGCAGAGCTGCCTTTTCTTCTAGCGATGCCGATAAGGATGGCATGTTAATGGGCAAACGGTGATTCGTGTATTTACGCAACGTTGACTTTTTACGGCGCGACAGGAGCGAGCGTTTGAATTGCAACCTGTTTGAATCCCCAATGCGCCCTTTCTTCAGCGGACGAGTTGCATACGCGCTGTTTTAAATTTTAAACGGTTTCTTTTTATTGGCATTTTTGTTATTCAAATGAATCCCCCCCGATTTCACGTATTCGCGGATGAAAAATTATACTGGGAAATCAAATTAATTTTTACAAACGAAACAAATTTTAAAAATGTTCACAAAAAAACCTCAGTTCTTATAATTACATTTATATTCCAAGAAATTCTGTAAGATTGACGAATAATTTCCGGTTTATAAAGGAGAGAGGCAATTAAAAATCAATGCCGATCGAATGGGAATTAACCGCCAACTAGCGTAAAAAGGATCGAACGGTTAATAAACCAGTCCATTAAATTTTTTCAGCGTCCATTCCCACAGATCCGCCGGCTCGAGAGCGCGTCACAAATCATTAAGTATATCTCCCGTCGTCGCCGGGCGCATCATACACCCCATTTCTCACTGTCCACTATTACGCACTTTTTGAAAAATCGTTGAAGCGCCAATCCTACCGAGGCGCAAGCCCCGGCTAGACAAAGCCGTCCAGGAGTGGCTCGCGTTATTATACGCACCACGACGATTTCCATGACAAATGACGTTGCGCTGTTGCGCCGCGCTCGACAATGGCCCTCGAAGGCGCGCGGCTCCTCGCGCTTATACGCATATATGAAAAATCGAGCATCGCCGCCCCTGAGCCGGACGTTGGAGGCGCCTCGCGATTTTATTTTTTTTATTCACGCCCGGTGAAAAATCGCGAGGGAGCTCTGCGTGCGGCCGGCCGGAGAGGCGTGATGGCGCGGGCGAGCTACGTGTAGGGTCCTGGGTGGTTGGACCGCGCCCTGCTCATTTTTTTCGCACGGAGGGAATGGACGAACAGTGGAGTATATAGAGTCAGGAGAGAGATCCGTGTTTTCTCCTTATGCAAATGCGAACTCTTGTTCGCGCTCCTTGCTCCGACTGCTGAGTTACGTGCTTTGGAAAATGTTGAGCTCCTGGGGAGCATGTTTCAGGGCAAAAGATTCAATGGGACTTTAGAAATTTTTAGGAGGAGGTTTAGTTGATCTTTGGGTTATACTTATTGTTGAAAAATTTTTGTTATCATAGTGATATCTTTAAATAAATTTTTGACTTTTAATATTTAACGAGGGAATTTATTAACGTGTACTAAGGAATAATTATTTAATCGGCTTAAGTAATTGATAATCTAGTTGTGTCATAACGTTATGCAACAGTAACTAACATAACTTATCTTGAATTCATCATCACTCTTCTAGTTTCAAATTGTAAACTTTATGATCTCATTTAAGTGCAATTCTTGATTACCATTATATATTAAGTAACTAAAGTATTGCATTTATAGGTAACAATAAAATTATTGTATTCCTTTCTATTCTATTTCATCCAACATATAATACCTTAAACGGAAATCAATAATCAACTTTATTTAACTATTTTATAAAAAAGGATATTTCATACGGTATAAAAATGACATAAAAATAATAAGATAGATCGATAGCGACTTCAAATTATGCCATTAGAACCGAATAAAATTTTATCACTTAACTTGAGTGTCGGAAGAAATCGTCAAACCATGCGTAAATCACGCGTCTTTCTGTACCCGTCGAAACTTTCTGACGCGTCCCGGATAGGCGACAATCGCGCCGGGGCAAATATTTATCCCCCCATCGAAGACTCCGAGTGTCTCTTTCGCCGTCGGCGAATCATGCACATAACTTTCGGACTCGTGAAACGGCCCCGTAAAACCGCACGGCCGCCGGCCCCCCCTTCTGGCCGCGACTCCGCGCCTCCGACGACTTCCGATTTGGCGCGCGGCGGAGACCCCCCCGTAGCGACGGACACTCTCCCCGGCGGATATTAATCGCCGGGCTCTCTCTCCCGGCTTCATTCGCCGATTGATGGACCGGAGGAGGCGCGTCTCCCAAAAGTCTCTCCCCTCGTCAAAAAGTCGAGACGCGCACTCGATACTGTGTGCACTGCGGAAGGAGCACGCGCGAAGAGTATACACGCCGGCGTGCGATCCCCAAAGCCTCGGTGCTCTGCGCCGAATGCAGGCGATTATTATGCTTCGGTCGTTCGGGGAAAAAGGAGATTTTACATCTTTTTTTTTTCGACGGCGGACATTCGGTTGTGGCGTGAAGATATCGTATACGTGGATACTTTGGGATTAAAAAAAGAGATGTGATAGAGTGCATGACATCATTTAGTCATTCAAGCTTTTTGTAGTAAATTTTTTTAACTTCATTCTCAGCGGGTGCGTGAACTGTAAACTTTTTTTTAAAAGCATTTCGGTGTATTTTCGGTTATTTTCCTTTCGTTTTTCTCTTCGACTCTCGTTTATTTTGTGTAAAAGAAAAATTAGCTTAAAAAAATTGAAGTCACCTATAAGAGTTTTTTAAATAAACGTTGTGACGCGTTAAAATTTTTCATCTAAATCACTGAATCTAAGTTTTTGACAAGCAAAAAATCGGCATACCGCGCAGAGTTATAAACCGATAAAGCAGCTCTCACTCCAAAGTGCGCAACTTGATACGCTTATCGAGAATCACGCCCGAAAAGATGATTCGAAGCGACGGGTAAAACGCGTACACACGGCAAATCGAATCGTACCAGCGAGGGTTCACCTATATAGGCATATCGATTTCGTCATCTAGCGAGTAGCATCTGCCCGGAGATAGCCGGTGCGAGTTTCGGGCGCACCAACGCACGTTTGCGCGCGCGCGTGATGAATAGAGCTCGATGGATCCGTCAAGAGGGTCGCCGTGTACGGGGCCTCCTCCGGCCAAATCTGTCGGAATAATTGGGGGAGCCTTGCGGGGGTGTCGCGGCTGAAAGGAGCCGGCGCGCCTCGAAAGGTGCTCCCGGAGGGGGCAACTGGCGCGCGAGCGGATTAGTCGACGTAAAGGAGACCGACCTACGAATCCAAGCCGATTTATTTCGTATTCATACGAATTTCTCGAGTGAACGACTCCTTCGTCGCTGCGGTTTACTCGGGCGCCTTCGCCGTTTCCTTTATACGGTGCACATGCGTCGTACGTATACCACCGATCCGCGAGGAAACATATGGTCGCGTGGAGTCGCTGGTTTATTATGTAATTTTTTTTTTTTAATTGAGCGTCTGCGGTGGCAGCTTGCGCGGCTGGATTTGCGCGCGACAAGTGCCGTGGCTCGAGTGCGGACGAAGGGAGGCATTTGAATATTTATCTCGGCGCGTCAAAGTAATTGGCTGGAGTTATCAGTCATTACCATAGAGATTCGGCGCGTAAACAGTTTCGCGAGCCTATCTAAACATTTGCCTAGCGTGCGCACCCCTTATTGGGCCGCGCGAGCTCGAATTTACATAGGGGCGGCTAGAGACGCGCTGTATCATGGGGATAAGTTGGCACACTGCCATTAGTCCACTGCGAGGGATACGACATATGGCGCTCCAGGCTACTATCAGAAAAATGCGGAATAGTATTGTAATGGTACACTGTAATTTACAATGTGCTTGGCTATCTCTTTTCCAGACATGACGCGACCAAAATACAATATAGTATAAATACGGGGAAGCAAAAAAGAAAATTACGTCAGGAAAGTAAATGTAATGCATCTCATTTTTTTTCAATGAAGTATTACGCACAGACATAATGTTGAATGAATAGTACGAATAATTTCAGGGTACACTGAGAGAAATTATGTAGTAAAAATTACTATACTATTTGGAAAAATGGTCACAGACTGACTGACTGACTAGACAATTTGTAATTGTTACTAAAAAATTTCTCTCAGCGTATTTTCAACTTGCATATAAAGTAATATACTTATTTTAAATAAAATTATGACTTACGCATATCGTAAGGAGTTTTATTTTTATTTTCGCTGGTATTTTTTCAAATCCTAAAATAAATAAATAGAATAGAATAATTGTATTGTAAATTAAATATTTAAAAAATTTTTAAATCTTGGAAATGATCAAATTGCGCAAAAAAAAATGTATAATAAATATCTAAACAATGTATTTTAATAAAATACATGTAATAAATAAATAATTTTTAATGAAAATTAACACGAAAAATCGAAACGCCCTCGAAAAAAAAATAAAAATAAAATAAAAAAATAAAAAATCTCTTCACCGCGAAGAAAATAGAAAAAAAAATTAGTTCTCCACCCTCGAATAAAAAAAGTCGCACCCCCGACTGGATACACGAAAGGTTACACGAAACCATTTGCTAAATTTCTATTCACCGTCGCGCGACACACAGGCGACGCGCGCGCGCGCGATCTCAGCCGGCGGGTCGGTATAATTCTTCGCGCTTCCCCATTGAAACGGAGCGGAAAGAAAGTCCGGCCGGTGTGTGGAGGCTGCGAAGGGACCGCAAGGAGTCCGGCGTGGACGCGTGCGCGCGTAATTTAGTTGGAAATTGTCGTCGGGCCCGGAAGGTGGGCCAATTGTCGCCCGGAGAAATTACGAGGACCCACTCGTGCGCCTTGGAGTGGCCGCCGTTATTTACGAGGACCGGTGCGCCGGGCTTTCTTCGGGCTCCCGGAGAAAGTGTGCGGAAGTCGCCGCGAGCCCGGCACCCTACCCGATCGCGATCGTTAAGACGTTTCGATCGGGCCGGCCATCAATTTTTCGCCGGTCAATGAGGGTGGCAGCTCGCCTCATTGAAATCGCGATAACTCGATGGCCACTTTTCGCGAAGCAGGCGGGCTTGAGGACGCTAATGGTGTCGAGGTGCTTTAATTTTGTTTTGATGGTGAAAAATTGAGTTTGAGGATAAAATTTTGTTTGTATGTTACAAAACATTTGCAAGAAGAATAAGGAAAGTCTTCGAGATCTAAGAGTTTCATCAATTTTCTTTAAGTTTCAATTTAGGAAAAATGAAATGTCTACCATCTGTGTTCATTCTATCTTATCTTTCACGAATGTGCAGTAGCAAAATAGCAATAATAATTTTTTAATCCATTAAATAATAAAAAAAAATTATTGACTGTACTAATAGAAAATAGTAAAAATTATTTTCTGCTTCTTTCTTGATAATTTCGTATACTGTATTATTATTTTACTTTCCATTTATACATTAAAGATTTCATAACATATTTTTCTTATTTAATAAAATAAACAAATTTTACTTCATAAATAAGAAGGTAGAAATAATACGACAAAATAGTTTCTACGGATTACGCACGGCTGAAGAAACTTGAAGATTACGAATACTCAAAGATCAAAATGAAGATTTCAAAAAAGTACGATAGAAATCACTCGAGCCAATAGTAAAGCAATAAAACGGCTCATTAATCCCCCGCTCGCACTAATACTTGGATAATCGATCTTTCCGCGTGGCTAAAAATCCGCGACAAATCCTTGCCGTTCAAAACACGAAATCCCAGTCGCAGTCCCCCCGCAGAACCGTCGAAGCGCGCTAAACGCATCCGCCCGCATGACACGCGCGCGCTCGCCGCAAAGAAATCCGCCGAGCGACGCGGCATTCAACTCGGGCCGTCCTCCTCGGCGCGCCTCCCATCCACTCGATCATCGGCGCGCGTGTCTTATAGGAACCGGTGCGACGAAAAGTCGCGCGGACCGCCCGACGCGAGGCGACCGCTGCGCGGACCGCAGAAGACACGCGGCCCCCATTCAAGTGGCGAGCGCCAAGATCGCTGCCTCCCCGGGCCAATTTTTCGGCGAGCCCCATTCAGGCGGCAGCGCCTAGATCGCCTCGTGTAACTCCCGATCCCCACCCCGGCCCGAAAAAGAAGGAGCACTCCTTGCCCTGACGGATGGCGCGTGCGCGGCCATTGAGAGGCTGCCGAGAGAATGAGGGAGGAAAAAAAAAGGTGGGAGAGGGAGAGCGCGGGGGTAGCGGTGAGTGACGGCTCGTCCCGGGGCCTGCGCCGGCGAATGACCGAGTAGTTGACGTGAGCGATATTTGCGCGCGCCGCTGCCGTGAAAGGGAGGAGGCCGCACGTCTTGCGCCGCTCGGACTTTTCGCCGGAAAGGAGCGCACAATGGGGCCCCGCGAGTTCTGCCTTCCTTTGCCTCGCGTCTCTCGATACTTTTTTTTTCACGTTTCATTCGCTTTCGCATTGAGGGCCGCGGAGAATAGAAGTCGCTCGAGGCCGCGGCCTGCCGGGGGATACGCGCATAATAGTGCCAAATTATACGGATCATAATTCCTATAAGACGCGAGGCAGCCCGGCAGTTTTGTTTCTCGCAGGGGTGTACGGGGTAAGGATTCGAGGTTTTTTTTCTTTTATTTTGACTGATTGGTTAATGTATGCGTGCGTGCGCCGGCTTTGGATTCGTTCATAGGCTCGATTGCGCTACGCGCAAGGTAACTTTTGAATTGACGGAAAACGAGTTTCTATTGTTGGAGGTTGCGCGAACGTGGAATTCGATATTGTTTATTGTTACTTCCTATTAATAAGTATTCTGCTGGAATTAATAATCACTTAATTCATATAATCCGATTTAGTAAATTTATCGCGCATGGGTGTGCATTAATATCATCTGCGATCCTATTACAGAAGAGCATTAAAGCTTCATTGTTTCTTTGTAAATTTATATAGTAAGAGTAATAAATTATCTTAGTTAAAAAAAATTACCTTCTTATCCATTGAATATCTCTCTAAAAAGTGATAAAAAAGCACCCACATGATTCTAAAAAAATTACAAAGTCGAATTAAACTTAATGACGATTCCCTAAGACCAATAACAATGAAAAATTTCCCAAAATACGAAAACGGACAATGCGCAAAGGTATCTGGCACCAACGAATAACCCTAAATCACGGGAGATCATGCGCCGTACTGAATGCGGCTCGCGGTAACGAGACACTCCATTGAGGCCGGCTAACGTGCGCTTCTTTTCCCCCCTTTTTTTTTAAACGGCCGCCATGCCCCCCGGGGAGACGCATTGTTATCGCGGGGGGCATCGCTCTGTCCGCTTAATCAGATGCTAATTCCCCGCCGCCGCGGAGATAATGCGCCGTAATAAGTTTCGCGGTGTTTAAGATGAATTTATGACTCGGGTGGGGTGGCCGGGGGGGAGAGCTGCACTCGCACTCGACTCCGGGGGTCGTCGGATTTATTGTTCCTGCGAACGAGCGCGCGCGCACCCGTGCACCAGTTGAGATATCACGACATAATCCGCCGACGGATGAAAAGTATATCGTGGGTACAATGGCCGGCGTGGGCTCGGATGCTCATACGCGATATGACGGCTGACGACCCGGCGACGTCTCTAATTGGCCCCAAAGCCCGGCCGTAGCGGGTTGCAATCTGTTTGCAAACTTGCGTCGAGGGCCGCGTCGTTGATGCGATATTGGATTTATTATGCGATGATGATTATTTAGGGGTAATATAATGTTTGCTCGATTCACCGCGAGTATGAATGATGCATTGTCCGATTTTGACCTGGAGCGGTGTAAGATTTCAGTTTGCGGGTATGTGCGTCAATACCGCTGTTGCATTAATCATGTGCAATGAGTTAATTAAGGTTAATTGTAAATTTAATTACACTGCAGACTTTACGGGCGTATAAATTATTGCTTTATTGTTCTAGCAATAAAAGTGGACTCGAGTTATAATTAGTATTATTATATTTTGAATTCAGGGTTTTGTGATTATGTATATTGTCAAGGCCGGTAGGAAATAAATGAAGGTAGAAGTCATAAACGGAGGTGAAAGCTTAAAATTTTAAAATAATCGTACTATAGAGGAACAATCTGCGCACATAGAACAATAAAAGAATAAAATTAAAATTCCGCAATAGTCATCGATTTCAAGAAAATCCAGTAAATGCTTTAGGCAGTAACGGTAGACTAAACAAATAAGAGATAATGCACTGTATCTATATGGAGGGTATTCATATAACAGAAAGTAAATTAAATTTCGTGAGCACGCGCATATCGCGGAAACAAAAAAAAATTAACTCAGCACAAATCCACCCTCTCCGTGAATGACTTCCGCTTTTCCTCCCCCAACAGGATCATCGAGTAAACAGCAGAAAATTCTGGAGAGCTCCCCCCTCGAACCATCGCGATATCCCGTCCGACTCGCGCATACACACATCGGCAGCAGCTCGGATCGCATAGCACCCACTCGGCACAATGGCCAGCGTGAAATCTCGGAAAAAATCATTAAATTAGCCGGTAGTCACCCCCGGTGTATCCGTTTCGGCGCTCTCGTCTCCCGCGCGCACCCCCCGTGGGCCTAAATCACCGGAGAGATTGGCGAGGCTCCCGCGGCGAAAAAAAATAGCGCGCCCGTCCATGGGAGCCCGATCGCCTACGCCGCGTACACGCGTGTGCGGACCCTCACCCGGATCCCCCGAGGCTGACGCGCGCATAATGCACGCCTCGAGTGCCTCGAGGTGTGGGATAGTGCAAGCTGCCCCGGGGGAGGAAGAAGTGGTTGCGACCCTGTGGGGGAGGCTCGAGCTGCGAGATTCGCCGGAAGGATGAAACTGCTTTCATCGCCTGCTCCGCTTGAGTTCAGCTCCGATGGAAACATCTCGGAATCGTAGCTTGAGGGACTGTACCTTGCAAGGCGCTGTGGAGGCGTTTACGATTTCAGGGGGCGTGGATTGCTCGTGTTTATCACTTTGCCGGTACTTTCTATTTTTTTTTTAATTAGGTATGATCGCGGTGATTTATGGTGAGAAAAGAGAAAAGAAAGTGGGATTGCGGACATCTTTGTAAAGCGGATATCTTTGACGCCGGCCGGTATCCTCGTAATTAAGCAGTATAACTATAAATCAAATTCGTTAGGACACCACCTCAAAGCCATTCTTTTGTGGTATATTCAAGTGCGTTAATTATAACTACAGTAACAGAGAATTATTCACGCCCGACCACCAGAAATGTGTATCTATGCTAATGGGCTCGGAACCCTGATACTGCGGGCTGTACAGTAGCCGAGGGTGGAAGTTGACCCGTAGATTTTGGAAATACTTATGCAGGTCGCCAGTAAATTATTCCAGGGATTCAGAAACATAGCTCAAAGATGAAACCAAGTGACACTGTGCGGCAAACTCCGCCGGGAATTCCTGTTGGTAACAACGCGGAGTTGCGAAAACGGTCAGGTAGGCGGTGAAGATAAAGGGTAGAGATAGGCGAACTGGACTCTCGGACCCCGGCCGGGGCTTTCTCAGTGCACTTGCTAAGCGAATAATGTTCTATTAGCATGCATTGTCCTAATTATCTATGCAATTAGGATGGGTTCGTATCAAACCCACTTTCGGAACTCATCGGTACATCCCCTCATCGGATGTAAGTCACCGCAATCTGGATCCCACGATTTCGACTCAACGGCAGTATTTCCTAATTCTATGAGATTTATAGTCACCCGTTACGGGCGTGCAATTTAATAATCTTATTAATACATTATTAGCCAGCGGCCGGCGAAACAGCTACTTGTTCGCGGTAACACGTGCACCTTGGCACTTCCGGCGCAAGCGGCTTTCGCCGTGCACTCGCGATAATGTTCGGCAAACTAGCGGGTCGCTCTTGCGAAAAGCGCGCAGGGGTGCGCCACTCGTCGGTGCCGGGAGCCCCGAAATTGCAGGGTGCAGAAAGCCAGCCGAGGGAGCGCGCGAGAGCGAGAGAGAAGCAACCCCCGTGCATGGGCACGCACACTCAGCCGCGTATTATGCACACCTAGACACCCGCCGGCAGTACACCCGTGCGTATATGGGTGTACACACGGCATCGGCAGCGAGGGCCCGGACACGCAGGGGTGGGGGGATCGGGCGCGAGTCGAGCCGACGGGCTGCACAGCAGCGCCCTTGGCGCGCGCGAAGGCTACATAAGGCCCCGGCGAGCCGCCCCACCGCGCCAGTAAAGAGCCAACCGCTCGACAGTGCGTGCGATCGGACTCACTCGCTGTGCAGCTCGACCGCGGCAAACAGGACACGTTATTCGCGCTGCGACGACCGCACGGGGACATGTTCGTAATCAGTGATCGTGTGTTTAAAGTGTCCGTCGCGATGCCGATCGCGAGTGCCTGAGACCACGGGGGACTTGGCGAAGGGAGTCGGAGCGAGGAGGCTGAGCGCGGCATTTCGCAGCAGCCCGGCGATTGGAACTTTGGCCTCAGTGAGTTGCGACTTTTTCAACAAGCTGTGCGCGCGGTGCGGACTCGTGGGTGGAATCGTTCGAGAGTGAAGATCGAGGGTGCGAGTTGCTTCGAGTGGATCTCGTTGGGCTCTTTAGACCCAGCCCTGATCTTTTCAACTTGCGCAATTTTTTTTCTCCAGGCGGTACAAGCCTACGGGCCACGTAATTGGCACACGTTTCTTAAGAGAGTAAAATATTCTTGGAGCGAAAGCGAAGCAGATCGATATCCGTATCTTCACGAGTGCAACGATTCTTCCACGAGTCCGCGGAATCTCTCGGCTCGACCCGAAGCCAGAGGCTGAATTCCCACCGACGTGCTCCGAAACTCCCGAGTTCCGTTTTTATTTTCGCGAAGCGAGGAAATGCGCTCCCGCGAAGCCGTTACGCTTTCGGGAGGGCATATATCCCTCGGGTGGTATCCTACGAACATACCTACGCGACTCGGCGACGGAAAAAAACGAACGGGAGGAGAGTCGCCGGTTCGATTTTTAGCTCGGCCCGATAGGAGTCCGGCCGGCCGGACGAACCGGTTTTTTTCGCGCGGCGAGGAGCCTAGTCGCGAGGCGCGCGCAGGTATACGGGAGGATGGGCCGGCGCGCGATGGCTATCGGCGAGCCGCCGCGTATTTCTTTCGGAGTAACTGGGAGTTTTGAATTTCGCACGCTCGCGCATCGGGAAAGGCTCGCGGGCATAAACGATAACTTGTTTCTTTCGCACATACGATAATCCGGTTTCGTTGTCTCTTTTCTGCGAACCGCACGGTGGATCTGAAATAGATCTCATTCGATTCACTCCGGTCCGTTTTGGATGTAGAATTGCTCGTTCGGATTAGAATAAAATGTTATTAACGAGTTGGGCGTCGAAAGGATTAAATTTGAAGTAACATTACCCGGGATGTGAAAATTAGAATTCATAATGGATTTCAATGCGCAATGCAATTGTTTTTATAATAAGTAAAAATAAAAATCAAACGATAAAAAAATTATTGCTATTCCATTGCACCAAGTTAAATTCATATACCGACGCACAACGACAATATGTACTGTCCGCGCAGTCTTTTCTTTGATTCTAATCTAGTTAAATCGTCCCCGCGCTGCTCCCACGATTAGCATATCAACCTCATTTCAATCAAAAAGGAATTACGCGCGACACTGTACACTTTCAAAAAAAAAAGGTGGAAACGCGGTGGATCCGCTCGAGGGTGCGGCGTCGAAAAAAAAGAGCGAGAGGAGGTCTTCGCGACGTCACTCAAGGTCGTGAAGGTGCTCAACAATGAGCCGACAGCCCGGGAATCATCCCCCGGCACTCGGCATTGTTTCGGCCGCGCGAGTGCACCCGGCGGCGCCTTAATTATGCAAAACTAGGTGCCGGCTCCGCTGACGCGTAAATCGTCGCATGTTCGCAAACCGAAAAGCGATGGGGGCCTTTTTTTGCGTAAGTCCCTTTAATTAAAGTTTTCGACTGGACACTCTTTTTATCTAATCATACAAAGCTAACGCAATTGTATACTTCACGGACTAAAATTATAATCGAGTCAAATCAATAAAAACAGAACAGTACTTTTACGCAAGGTACGCTTATGTAATCAATACTACGCAGTAAACTTTAATTTTCAATTTAAATGCAAATCGTTCATAAATTTGTATTACGAAAAAAATTTAAATATTGAGTTAACTGAATGCGCGGCACGCTTCAATGTATACTTTCTGCAATCGGGCGGGTCATTAGAAATGCAGAGAAAGTCGAGCGCAAGGGTTAGAGGTTTGGGTTTCATTTGAATTCGACATGCCGGCATGTAGGTCGAATAGGAATCAGCTCGTCGCCCTCGAATTTACAAGTGCGCGACGAATTTTCCGCGGCCGGCTTTTCCCGCTGCTGCGGCGGCGGGGGGCCACGTGCGCTCCATGCAAATCCCGCGGGCGAAAGAGACGGGTTATTGAATAATCGACGGGGGGTGGCGACTGCGGCGGTTTTCACGCCCGT
This sequence comes from Eurytoma californica, assembly GCA_035586675.1. Classification (NCBI taxonomy): domain Eukaryota; kingdom Metazoa; phylum Arthropoda; class Insecta; order Hymenoptera; family Eurytomidae; genus Eurytoma; species Eurytoma californica. The sequence goes on along the minus strand of JAXIUT010000009.1, from coordinate 1,812,161 downwards.
TAACTCGATTGCCTTGCCGAGTCACCGTCGAAAATTTATGCGATCGATGCCCTGCATATTATAATCTCCTTAATTTTTATTAGGTGTAGCCAGTTTTCTCTTCGATGTTCGGGGTGGGGTTGGGGGGTTTATTGAGTTGTTAGAGGAGGTAATGACAATAATCCTATTTGATTTTTTTTTTTTGTGGTAATAGATAAATTCAAAGTGCTGAAGTGGTCAATTCTGATTTACTGTTAGCACGTTGCTCTCTAAAGCGATGAGTCACTATTTCAATAGTACTTAAAATTTATAGGCTGCGTTTAATTATTTCTTCAAATTTCTTTTAACGTTCGCCTAAGTAAATATCAAATTGAATAAATGCACATGGATGAATTTCATGTTTCTATAGTTGCATTATTACAGACTAATTTTATTGATGTTACACAGTAAAGTTTTATCCGCGGTATGCAAATGCAAAGGGAGAATTTCTTGCGATTTGCAATGCAAAGGAGCAAAAATATTTACTCGCTCGAACGAAATCCTCTGTTTACCCAGCGACAAATTAGCATTCAGACGGCCCGATATCCCGGGTAAAGAGGCGAGGAGGAGATAAAGCTTGGCACCCAGGAGACGATAAGAGGAGAAGTGTCCTTTACAAGTGGCTCCTCGACGCCCGGGCCCTCGAGCGGGCTGTCGCGGCTCGGGAAAGACCTTTCGACATCCATCCCCGAGCGAGCGAGAGGAACGTGGCGCCGAAAGCGAGCCCGAGGGAGCGAGAGCGAAAAACCGTTTTCTCAAGAGCTCGCACAAAGAGTCGCCCGATAAAATATACCCTCTCTTTGAATACACCATGAAAGCACTCTCTCCTCTCCTCCTCGCGCGCCGCAATGTTTATTCTTTCCAATTTTCTCCGGTTGATCAAATAAACTTTTTTTTCCGTCCGCGAAGACGGCCGTGATACTTTTCTTTTCCCTCTCGAAACATCGAGCAAAAAAAAATTGCGAGCGCCTTCTGGGCCGTCGGTAGGGTTTCCTTCCCGGAAAGCAGTCGCTGAACCTCCCCGTTTATTCATTAATAAGGTGAAAATTCAGTGCGCACCGATTCGAGAGCGGGTACAGTCCATAAAAAAAGGGGTGCAGCATCCACAACATCCCGGAGGCGGTCTGCGAATCGATCAATCACCGGTCTGTTCAATCAAGTCGTCGATATAATAAAGCGACATTGTAAATAGCGAATCGCGTGAAAAATAACAATGGCCCGACACAATGCGCGCGGAGTCGACGATGACGGCGAGAAAAAAGGGCCGCGGGGTATATCAATGCCCGTAAAGCGGCCTCTTTAGCCGCGGACCTTATGGTCACGAGGTACTCGCGCTCCTGTTCGGTATAATACGCGTGTAAAAAAAAAAAAACGGGGAGAAATATCGTTCGGGGCGCCAAATGGCCGAGCCGCGGCAATTAAAATCGGAGAACGCGACAATGGGACGAGAGTGGCCGAAGGAAGGGCGGGCCCCGCGCGCAGGCCCGAAGAGCAATCGATACGCCGACGGCCAACCCTTTAATCGGCGATCGACCGAGAAAACGATAGCTTACCGGCGATCGAATCCCCTCGAGTGTGCGTGCCGCTACGGTACTTCGAGCGAACTACGGCAGGGTGGAAAGTGAAAAAGGCGGTGATAAGTCGTTAGGGCATTGATTTCATATGCGGTAGTTTAGATTGAAATAAGTTATGCATCGTTTGTTATATTCATTTACTGCTGACAATATGTCATTTTTTATTGCTACACAGGTTTACAAATCAGGCTATTTATATAATTACAAAATTATTTTAATAACTATAATAAAATTTTTGTTTATGTTTAGTTTAATTTATTTAAAAATTAAATATAAGTAATTTTGAGATTCGTTTCGTTATTGCAATTAATTTTATTTATTATGATTTAAAAACTACTGAACAATTTTTGCATTTACGATATTTGTTTATTTAAACACTGACATGAATGTCAATAAATAACTTAAATGAAATATGTAATTTTTTCGATAAATAATAAAGTAGTCAAAAAAGTTTAACGAAACCATTTAAGTTTAATGACTTTCGCGATAATCACCATCGTAATCTTTATTTGATAAACGATTATAATTTTTTTGAGTTTTAATCCCTGGCTATTTCACAATACCACGAATCCGGTAAAAAAAAAGTGAAAGAGGGTGACCCCGCGCTATAAATACGCATTACTCGACGGGGTCCAGATTACGCATACAAAAAGCAGGCGACTTTTCCAACCCTATCGCCGTGGATCGAGTCGCCCGGCAGAAAAAGAGCGGCAATCGGCGCGCGTGCGCCCGCAGCGAAGTGCAACGCAGACACAAAAGAAAGCAGTGGAGTTTTCCGGCGGCGTCGCGATAAATCTCTCACGAGGGAGTTTTCGGAAATATAGAGTAAAAGGGGGCTCGCGGCCGACTCGTACTGCACCGGGTGGACTGAATCTAGTTGCACAAAGAGTACAGTCGTAGAGAAAATTTATGGGATTCTCACTTTCGATTACTGCGGCGAATATACGATCGAACGATATGATTTCAGTTTTGTAAACGAAATTTTCTAGAGCAAAATTTTAAATTACGTGGAAGTTTGGAGGTAGCTAAAAATATGTTTGTTGCGATAATTGAATGACGTATAAAAAAGTTTCTTTTCGTTTCTAATATTTATTCATGAAAACTGAAATTTCTAATTCGGATCTCGTGCATTTCTCATTTTCAGATTTAGAAGGCAAGTAACTCTCACACCCCCTGAAAAAAGTTCTTTCTTCAAAAGTTGAAACAAGATCTAAATCTATCCACTCCCAAAGGACAAACTTTTATGACACCTTTAAAAAATTTCATCCGCACTTAAAGCACATCTCAAATTTTTGTAGCTCACTGTACGAGATAGGTATCGGCACGCGTCTCCGCGCTCCAATTTGAAAAAGGGGCCGACAGCATTTCCTTCCCCCTCGATCGCAAGGCGGCAATAACTCTTGATTTGTGATTTACTCCCGAAAGCCCTACAACCCGCGCCTCACCAGCTCGTGTAACGAGCGGCACGCGAGCTCCGTGTACACGTACCCAAAGTATCTCGGTCTCCGGTTGCCGCGGCCGTTTCATGTCGCCGACCCGCTCTCCTCATTGTTTCTCGGCCGGCCGCTGTTTTAATAGAATGTCAATGCCGGTTTATCTGAGGCGCGCGCATTTGAGGCCGATCGGCCGTGCGCGGGCTCTCCAGCGCGCGCGACAGCTGTCGAGGGCTTTTTTATTTACAGAGGATATTTTTCGTGCCGGCCAAGCATAATGGATCGGTGTTGTGCTTGCCGCTGACCAACATCCCTTTCGCTGCGAATTTTCAATGTTTTTTTTTTAACCGTTTCATGACTCTTGTGTGCTCCTTTTGTTTCTGTAACTTACGAAATAAAAAAATTGACGAACCGTACGGGGACAACTTTCCAGATGCTTAGGTAACAGAAATATCGTGTATCAAAGAAAAACATTTAAATAGTCATTCTTCGTGTATAGATCTATGAAAAAAATATAAGCCTCGCATTGTATCAAACTCTTCTCCTGCAAAAAATAAAATCGCACAATAGTTCGCTAACAGAGCCATTTAACTCGAGCAATTCGATTCAGCGTTGATCAATTAGCGTCGGGGAGCAACGACTTCCCGCGGGCAGCACTCGGCGCAATTAGGCATCGATTAAACTTGGGGCGCGCCGCGGCGGTAGCGTAACGGAAAATCGAGCGCGAGCAAACGCAACTCGCAACACGTGTTCGCCTGGACTTCCGTAGCGTAGGCGTAGCGACGTCCTCGGGACACACTATCCGGAGTGCACTCGAGCAACCGAGTACTTCGACAAGATTTCACGGACGATACGCATCCCGTCGCAGCAGGTATATCGATTTTCGTCCGCCCGCCCGGTAGATACGGCCAACCCGGGTGAGTGCTCCTCGAGCAGCACCTCGAGAGCCGAAGAGGACAGATAAGAGTCGCGCGGATTCTCGGCTGGCGGAGTGGCGCGTCGCGTGGAGTGCGCTGCATCTGTCCTCGGGCCGTACTTTACCACGCGAACGGAAGAAAAGAGGAAGAAACGGCGTCTTTTAAATCGCAGCGCGCGTACCCAGTAGCCGGGCAACGCTCGCGAAAAAAGAAAAGGAAGGAGAGAGGGAGAACTGCGGGCCGAGGTACCCCGTAGCGATCGTCTTCGCGAGACTCCTTTTTGTGCGCGCTCCTTACCCTCTGCCGGGGTTCCCCCTTTTAAATGGCCCGGAGTCGCGGGGCTCGCCCGGGCATTGTCAGTCCCTTATTTTCGCGTCGCCGAAATCGCGCGCAGGTAAACCTCGCTCTCTCGCGCGTACATATACGCGCAACGACCGAGAGAGCAAGAGAGACGGCGAACCGATGGCGCGAGTCGTTCACCCTCTCAGTGCGATGGGAACGGCTGCAGGTGTGCTCTAAATAGCGCCTCGGGCCTGCCCTCCGTTGCGCGACTCGCTCTCTTGCCTTTTACCCCGTCGCTTTTCGGCGCCCAGACGGGACTGGAGGGGGGGCTACACGGGCGTGCGGTGGTATATGCAGCGCGCCGAGCGAGCGAGCGATTCAATTTCAATTAGACGAAAATAGGGCTCGATCGTTAACTTAAGTGACTGATAAATTGCTCGCTGCGAGGATAGCCCGCCGACTAATTTGAATATCACGTCCAGCCTACCTGCGGCGCGCGCCGCCGACTAATGAGCCGTGCACTTTCCATATTGCCTCGGTGCTCGGCGATACCCGAATTTAATTGAACGGCTTCGGGTTTCGTTTCGTTATTAAACGCCTTTCGCCGCGGCGTTGATTAAACGGATCCGCACGCGGATTTTCGCCGACGTGAAATATTGCACTTGCAGTCGCTCGATTGAAAATCAAATAATTAATGCCGCGCGATTTTTCACTCGAGTGGTTACGTTACGGATTAAAGTGGATTTAAGCCGCTCGTAAAAAATATATCCTCGTTTTAAAAAGTCAAACGCGCAGTGTTTGATCCGTTTAGAGCAACCTTGAATCGACGTTGCGAATTATCCTCGATAATTGATCAAATATACCTTTCGTAGAAGGCTGCGTTCGCGCGATCCCTGTAGTCTTCACAATGGAGAAACAAACAAAATAATAACTCCCGGTCCGTGGAGCGAAAAGCGGAGGGATGTGCACGCCCTTGGCAGCCAGGCAGCTCCTGTACATTTTTTTTTCCTCCCTCCTTAAACAAACGTACACGTCCGTGGCAGGCGGCAGCTCCAGCGGCGCGCGCGCGACGCCGAAAAATTCCCCGTAAAATTTGATTTTCGGCACCTGGGGGCCTCGACGGCGAGCACAATGCGGTCGCCAGCCCCCGTGCGCTCGCTCGCATAATAAAAAACATTTTTCTCTCCTTTTTTTTTTTAACGCAGCGGCGCTCGAGCGAGCTACGAGCCTATATACTCCTCCGCTGCTCCTTGACGCATGACGGGCTTCTTTATGCGCGCCCGACTCCTACCCGACTCCATTATCCCGCTGGAAGGTTCAATAATGAGAAAAGGATTTAAATGATTCGCAAAGTCGTGCGTTACTCCGCCCCCTCCTTTCCCCCTCGAAAGAATTGAAATACCGAACGTACTCCCTGTGAGTATCGATGACCTATTACAATTTTCAATTTAAGCGGTGGATCGTTTAAAAAAAATGAATCAGTTCACTTAAAATTTGCATCCCCATAAATCCACCGAGAACCAGATCGTAAAAATGTTCGTAAACATTTTTTCCTCCCAAGGCATTGGCAATTCAAATTGCTCAATCTCGTTCCCGACTCTTTTGAGCGAGCGCGCACCGCGATCCCTGCGCGGGCAATCAAAATATACGATTCATCCCCCGGCAAGCAAGTATACACACTCCATTAGCGAAACAATGAATTCCCGTCATAAAGAGAGCGCGCGAGATGCCACCGTAAAAAAAATTCCCCATAAAAGTTGTACACAAATTTTTACGGTCCCGTGCAGTAATAGCCTCGCCTCGGCGCCCACTCCACTTGCGCGGCATTATTCTCGCCGGCTCGTAAAGCTTTTCATTTCTCGTACCCCCTCCCTTTTTATCGGTCTCCCTCGCCGATCCTCGCGCGCATACTCTTTCGGCCCCTGGCGCGCGCGTACACACGGACTTGCCAAAAAGCCGGGGCTGCGATTGTGCGGCGCTCGGCCGGCCGGGAAAAGTGCCAGCGGCAGCCGGGGGTCACGCGGGTATAAATCAGCGCCTCCGAGGGAGGAGGGAGGCGCGCTACACGGCTGAATGCGCGCAGCGCCTTCGCGAAGCGACGAGGGTGGGGGGAGCGGGCCCCGGGGGCAGGTAGTGGGGCGCGGGGTCTCACCTGCGCCGAGAGCCGGGCCTCCCCCTATTGCGGGAATTACGGCGATTCGATGCGCCCGCGTATAAGGCAAGGCGACCATTTTTCGCGGTTTATCGCGATTTGCGAAGTCATCGTCGTTGCGTAGCTTAAAGCTCGACTGCGATTAGGAACGCTTGTTTGAGATCTCCACCTTCGTATTAATCAGCGAATTTTTAGGGCTTGTGCTGCCATAAGACGTCGTCACTTCTTGCCTCTGATTTTCCGCTATAATCGCTTCAACAATTACCTTTTATAGTCGAGAAAAGGAAATAAAGAGACGTTACAGCTGCCTATAAAATTTCCTAGATACTGTCATAGTCAGCATTCAATTTCTTAACCATCTGCATTTAACTCCTTATCCAGGACACGTATCAGTTACAACCCCCGAGGCCAAAAAACCTCAAATGAAACTCTCGAATCCCCTAGTATCCAATGCGAGGGAAACATCGCGGACGGCAAGATGTAGAGAAGGACAATATTTTGAAGCGTATACTTATCCCTCGCTCCGGGGTCGATCCACGGCGAGGCGCCGCGATTACCATCTGCGGCTTCCTTCACCCCCTCTCTCTCTATCCCGTCACCTTCGTGACTCCGGGATGATATCTGGCCACGGCATCTCTCGACCCTTTATTGCCATCTGACGACGAGGCCCCGGCCGATTGTCGCCGTTGGCTTTGACGCCGACTTGACGTCGCTTATCTGCATCTGCGGTGGCTCGCTCCTTCGCGGGGCCATTCAAGCCCGACTCCCGTTTCGGCCGCCTCCGTGGTTTCCGCTGTGTGCGCGCGCGCGCGTACATCGTATCAAACGCGCAAAGCGCAAAGGGCTTGAATGGGAGGCAGTTTGTCCTGCGGCGCGCGGTCCGCACAATGCCGCGCGCCCGGCCAGTAGTTGCTCCGCAACAATGAACGGTAATTTATGGCTGTAGATGAAGTTTTAGACGAGTTTAAGGTTTTGTAAGCTCATGCGATACATCGTTTAACATTTGCTTTTATTGACTGTGCCAGTGTACGGCTACTTCTTTTCATCACTGTATAGATATCTGATTTGTCTACATTTTACGAAAAAAAAACTGTTTTTTCCATTGTAAAATAAAATAATAAAAATGTTTTGACTTTATATGAGAAAAAATTGATGAGTACATAAATTTATTTTCAAAGTAATATCTTTAAACTCGGGCTTTTAAAAGAAACAGGAAACTTATCAAGAAAACTTCATCGAAGTTAAAAAACAGACCTGGAAAACTTCAAACTCGAGGACTCCCAGGCTTAGAGGGAAGGAAAAAAAAAGTTCGGTTACGAAACTGGGGACGCCCCGAGGAAGTATATAAGTGCAAGCGGCGAAGAAACGCAGTCCGCAAGGAGCAGACTTCCCGTCCCGCCCATAATTATCTGCGCGCGCGCGCACTGCACACCAACACCGTGCACCGGCTTAATCTTGGCGGCTGCGATACACGCGTAATCTCCTCCGTCGCCCCTCGGCGGGCCGCAAATTGCGATCGTCCGTCAGGTATACGCGCGTGTACGAGGCAGGCACGCACGTACGTACGCGCGGGAATGTCGTCAGCCTTGAGCGGAGAAGAGGGCGGCTGCTGCGCGCGACTCGATAGGACACGCGCGCTGCGAGGGTCGCCGGCTGTATGGGCGGATCGATGCACGAGTGCGGCGCGCTCGAACGCCAATTTAAACAAGTCCCATTATTTTTTTTTCCTTTTAAATCGCGACGTCGCGCACGGAGGTGAGATCGACGCGAGGAGTGCCGGAAGCACTCGAGGCTCCTTTCTCGCGCGGCGCGACGAGAGGTCGAACGTCATTGATTTCAGATTGCTCAAGGAAGTGTGACGGACTCTTTATTTTTGCGCGGAATCGCGAAGGTACCTGTGGGAAGTTCAGTCTTGGTCATCGGTAGAAAGTTTTACTCGTGTTAACTCAGATTTTCAGTTTGCGTGCGTAACCGAGTCAGTAGCGAAGCGAAATCTAATTTTAATTCATAATATCCAATTTAATATTTAATTATGTATTTAAAAAACTGGAGAGCTCCTTTTTTAAAGAATTAATGAGGTATTCGTGACTAATTGGGTCACGGAAGAATTGCGAGCGGACAACTTCCAGCGGAAAACGAACTCTTGAAAAATGTTAAAAGAGGGAATGAAAAAGGGCTTATTTAATAAACTCGTCCCGGCATCGCCGAAAAAAAACGGCGTTTCCAATAAAGATTAACCGACTCGCGCGCTCGGCGCTCGTTTATCCCGGCACTCGTATAAAGCGCCACCAAACAAGCAATAACACTCGAGTTTCCCGAGTACCGGGGCAAAAACACGGAGCAATAAAAAAAAAAAGAGGTGAATTATTCGTCACGCCGCGAAACGTCAACCAGTGCGAGTGCAAAAAAAAGGGGAGCACACTACTCTCTCTTTCTGTCGACCTTCCGGGGTCTCTCGCAGGTCAGACACTAAATCAAGGCGCAAACCTCGGCGCCTGGGAAACTCGAGCAGCCGCGTGTGTGTAATGAACATAAATTCGAACGGATTACAAGGAGGCGGCGAGGAAGGCGACGCCTTTTTCCGGCGGAGGTGCACCCCTCAGCCGGAGGGAAAAGTCCCGTCTCGAAAATCCGTAACGAATATCCGTCCGAGCTGTTTTCGCGCTGCTGTTTGCCCAGGAGGTGAAATACTCTCGGAGCCGATAATCCGGCGATTTCTATTTACCCGCGCGCGAATTCCGGGGGTACAGACGGAGACCCGGCCGGGTGCGCCCGTTATACCGTGCACCTCGCGCGCGCGCGAAGGAGCGTCTATAACCGTCGATCTATTTTATTCGCGAGCTCCTCTCCGGCCCATTATTCCCGGACTCGCGCACGACAATGAGGCCTGCGCCTCTTTGTGTCGCCGGCGAGGTCGGCGTTCGTATATGGGCGATCCGCACTGTCTCCTTTCGTTGCGCCCGCGAGGCGCTCTTTTGGCGAATCGCTGCGCGGTCTCCTCGCGGCGTCCCCGGGACTTTTCGTGCTCTCTTAAAAGGTTTTTCATACGGGAGGGGGCCGCGCCGGTACGTTGAGCATGAAAAGGAGAAGGTTTTTCGAGGAGGCCCCGGCGGCGCTCGATATTGTAGTTTATGAAAATTATATGGGTCGCTGAGAGCGAGGAGAGGTGCGTTATTTACGGGGGCCACCGGCTGCATCGTCGCCGTTTATTGGTCACTTTTGTGGTGACACTTTTTTTTTCCTTTCGGACGGCCTTTGCGTATGTTATTAGACCCCTTCGTAGATCGTTGAATCGCAACTTCAAGAGTGGACGATTCTTTTTTACAATCTCCCTTGTAATTGCAGGGCTGCGAGAATCGGTCTGCCCTTTAAAAGATATTCAATTTCAAGTGAACTTCAGTGTTTGTTTGTTTAAGTTTTGGAATAACGAGTAGTGATAGAAATCAGAGTACATTTTCGAATAAATGAATTATTTATTGCAAATAATTAAAGAACGTAAGAAAAGGTGAAAATTAACGGAAAAAGTGTTGCTGACGAGATAGATACTTAAGCGTCACATGAAAGGTCTGCGTTTCTGAATGAAGAGAACAATCGGAACTTCAAATGTAATCAATCATTTCTATCGCTAACTTCGGGGCAATGAACAAATTAGAAGGCCAATGACGAAGCCCTCATATTCATCCAGTGTAACCGGCGTGTATAACACATCTACTCGAGGGCGCAATTTCCATGCCGCCGCCGCAGGCTCCACTTTTATCGTTAATCACCGTCGAAAGGAGCACACACCGACATCCCCGAAAGTTGTTCCGGGTCTGCCCTCTCTCTCTCTCCCTCGGCCGACTCGACCTTGGTAGACCTACATCTCGGGGTCGCCCTCCCTTCAACCTCCCGAAAAAAGGGAGCCGCCAACGGTCGTTCCCATTTTCCTCGGCTCCAGTCTAGTCTCTTCTTCCTCCCGGTGCCATCTCCCTCTCTCCTATATACACTGGAACTGGAGCCGCGCCGGACCGAGCTGCATAATAGATATTCGCGCACAATGCCATCTCCGTCGGCGCGCCGATGATAATTACAATACGCTTTTCTCCCTCTCTCTCCCTCCCTCCTCGCCTATTCCGCTCGTAGGCACAGGTACGCACGCGAGCATAATGCCTCCGCGATCTGGTCGAGCGTGCCGCAAAAAAGAAATGCGGGACGCAGAAAGGGTTGTCCCCCGGCGGGGGGAGTGGCTGCGCGAAAATTTCCCAAGGTCGTAAAAAAGTCGCAAGGCCCTCCATCTATACCGTCATTACCCTGTTTGCCGGGGGCCCCGTGTTTTGACCCGCGCCCTCGTAAAAATCGGTCACGCCGCGACATTTGATTCGCCCGGCCGCCGTTTTAATGACGCGATGAATCCGATTCAGCTCTTTTATCGCTCCGAGGCGGACGGATTCACCGTCGGGCTGGGAATAGAGGCGCGGGTCGTCGAACGGCCACCGGAGGAGGCGAGCGTCGCGCTCCGCACCTGCCGTCCGATCGTTAGACGCGCGACCTCTCGATTCCCTCGTTAGCCGCGGCGTCTTAAACTCGGGTTTTGTCAGCCTCGTTATACCGGCGACGTCGTTGCCCTCGTTAACTCTCTCGAGGCTGAATGCCGAGGCCGCCGCGCGCCTCCCTCCGACGAATTAATTTCGGCTCGAAAAAAATCTTTAACGTCTCGCCGTTTCTTTCGTGCTTTTTCGGCCATGCCTGCCCATTGTTTTCGACGTCTTCCATTGTGCCGCCTCATAATGGCGCGGCTGCCGGCAAAAAGTCTCCTATGCGATCCTCTCGGCCGAACGGATGTAACTAACACACATATCCCCCGAGCGTGAAATCTCGTGCGGTCTCTTTCTCTCGCCTCCTCTCGGTTCGTACCCTCGCGTTTCCTAGCAGCCGCTGAGTGACTGAAAAGAGTGACTCTGGAAATCCGCACCCTTCTGCCAAGCTGTTTAGAAAGGAAGAAAAAAAAGCAAGCAGGCCTCTGGGCTTGTCGCTTTTCACTAGATCGCTGAACGAGTTGGGAAAATAAGGCGGAGTAAACGGTAGCTCGCGAAAACAAAATGAAAAACGCTCGACGCTGAGCGGAAAGATTAATCGTCGCCCAAGGAGTTGACGTACGCAAATCTCGAGAAAAAAAGGGATCGAGGGCTGTCATCGCGTGTCTTCACGACCCGTCTTGCGGATTACGAGGATTAGAGCTGCCGATTTTTACCGGAGTCCTCGAGGAGTCAAGATGTTGCACGAGTGCATTAAAAGTCAATTCCGTGCACCAGGTGCCTTCCTAGCATCGCGCGATTACAATGCGAGCGACTATGATTGATCGAGACTCGTCTCTTTGCGCGTAATCTCGATGGCTCAGTCGTATATCCCATTCATGGATCTTACTCTCCATAAGGGAGTTTCACTGATTATCGTTGGAAATCCGAACAAACCGCTATGAAAAGATCACGTGAACTTGAAATTAGTTAACTCGACCTAAATTACCCTAGTCATCAGCGAAATTTCATTATTTCGCAAATGGAGAGTACCCCAGGCTGAAGTAGCGCGCACACCGCAACTCGAATTACTCCGACTCCTCTAATCAAGCCGACGCATCTCCCCCCTGCAAGGGAAGCCCGAGCCGGCTAATCGACGACTGCTCCCCTCGCGGTCCTTATCGGCCGGGCCATTCTCTCCGCATCGACGCAACGCGACACCCCGCGGCTCGATATCGGCTCTCGCGCGTGCGACGACCCCGCTGATCCGCGCCCGATTAGATTCACGTGCGCCCCCTCGATACCCCGCGCGCGCGCGGCTATTTATACGCCTCCGGTGCAGCAGACTCCGTGCGCGCACCCCCTTCGTGCGTTGCACGGGTGTTTTGTGCGCGGCTCTCGGGGGGCCGGCCGGCGCTCATTATTGTGTCGGCTCCTCGGCTTTTTCCTCGAGAGCGACGCGCAACATACGGCGCGCGCTTTCCCAACTGCTGCGGCGCGCAGACCCGGAAATTTTCGGATTAGCGGGGAAATTGAATTTCGATAGGTGCCGATAATCTGCTTTGGCTTCTGTTTTTCCAAAGTTTGCTGGCTGCTTTCTACGGGGGAATTTGGAAATTAAATTTTGGATTTGTTTGGGCATCCACGGTGGCGCAGATGTTTACCTGATGATCTGCGTAGATTAGAATAATATGCTGATGTACAAAAGATCGAGTCTATTTAAATACTGTGAATGCATGGAAAATGTAAATTTTTGCAGTTTAATTTCTTATTTTTATTTATAATTCAATCTTTACCACTGTTTTGAATGTTATAAAAATCAGACTAGTTGTTTGATTATTAATTATACGATCTTAAAAAAAATAATTCTTTCCTCATAAAATAACTTTTTCACATCCCACTTGACAACAGCGAGATATTACAAGGGGCTCACCTCTCATCCATCCACTTAGTTAATGCATCCTCTTGAAACTGGCTCACCGACGGTGCATAAAAAAAAAAGGGAAACGCATGCAGCGCTGGGCCGCAAAAAGTTCGTTACCCCGCGCGCGCATCCCCCTCGCATAGGCGTATCGGCGGTGCGGTGCAGGAGAGATCAAAAGGCGCATCGGGAGAGCACGACTCCCCCGAACGTCCGGCTTTTGATCCGCCATGCGTGCGCTAATCCTCCGATTGGAGATCAGGTGAGAGCCCCGTGAGGAGCATTGCGCGCCCGCGCGCACATGTACAATGAGCCCTGTGGAAGTGTCGAACCGTGTAAAATCCCACTCGTGAGCGACCCCCGGGGGAATTTTCGTGCGGAGGAAGTCGTCGGGCGGCGCGCAATGCCAGATTCGATTACCGGTCAATGGACTCGCGGAGACGTTGTCGGGGCTCATCGTCGCGTAAAAATGAGTTTGTCCGATGAACGGGACGAGTCTAGTCATTTGAATCGCGATGCGCCTGGTGCGTTTGCTTTTGTAAACTTTAATTTTACTGCAGTCTACTTAAAGGGTATTTCATAGTTTTTCTAGAGCGTGTTTGAATTTTAAAGGAAAAAATGTTTTCATTTATCTTCATGACCGATCGTAAAAACTAACCATCGATTACGTACAGCAATAAAACTAATCCGCAAAACAAATAAATGGCATTTTACCGTAAAAGGAAAAAAAAGCTCGTAATTCTCCACAAAACTCTTTCCCCTCTATTCGGGGCGCTTTCTACAAAGCCTCGTTAAGCGAGCACAAAACGCTTTTCTCGCTAAAAAAAAAGGCTCACCCTTCCCTCCTGCGCGGTGACAACTGTCGTCGACGTCGCGTCGTCGCCCCGTCGTCCATGAAATAATTAACGTCGTTACTCCCGCTCGATCGAACGGGCCGGGCGGTTACCTCCGACGCGCGAGGAAAAAGGAAAACGGGCTGCACGTCCATTAGCGCGCGGCGTCGTAATCGCGCACAAAAGCCGGCCGAGATCCGCGCGAAAGGGGAGGGATCGATCGGGCGCGCGCGGCGGCAATTAGCGCGCGGGGACGCGCATCGCAAACGGCCGGTGCGCGCACGATCGGCCGGCCCGATGCACATATGCAGCGACGGCCGGGGGGCGCATATGCGCCCCGTCCAAGGCCGGCGGTGCGTCCATCCTAGCGTAAAAACGGAGCGCGACTGTGCACGCGCGCAGCCTGCATTCGCGGGATGCCGATTCGCCGCGAGAAACGCGACTGCTTTTTTTTCCTCGACCTCGCCAAAGCCTGCTGCGAGGCGTCCGTTGCTCGCGAGGTAATTCTATTTGTTTTTGCGTACCGTCGCTTTACGGTGGAATGTTTCTTTTTTAATTGAAGGGAACAGAAGGAAAGTTTTTAAACTCTACACTTTGATGTCCATGTGTGTGGATACAAATTTTTTAGTATAATTTGTTAAGTTAAACGATCGTAATTTTTTTAATTATCGAAAAAAAAAAATTATTAATGAATTATCAATATTTCCAGGTGCATGTTAAACTGCATATTATTCCTCATCTGGCCTAAAAAGAAAATTAAAGTTTGTAAATTATCGATAACAATAACTAACATTATTTTTCTTTTCATAATTATGTGCCTTATATAAAGATAGTATTAAGTTGTTCAAATTTTTTTATAATGTAACGCACTCCAATAAAATTTCAGAGTCCATAAAATATCCTTTAATACCACCTCAATCAAACTGACGTGAAAAAAGTGCAGCAGTAAACGCTTCATTAGGATCCATTCACGGGTTACATCCCCCGAAGCTCCACTGACAAACAAGCGCGGCGCCGAAATTCAACGTCCGTCCCACCCCTCAAAGACTGACAAATCGCATGCGGCTCGGACGGCAGTCTCTTTGCAAGGCGGCGGCGCGTAAAGTCACCGTCCGACGAGGAAAAATCGCTAATGGATCATCGCGTGAGCGGATTTCCAGAGCCGCGCCCGGCGCAACCCGAGATGCTGTGAAAAATGCCTTCCCGGATAGACCGCTGCCGGGTCGGCCCTTAATGGATCGCCTTCAAAGCCGCTCCGCTCCGGAAGAGGCCATTAAAGGTCGGCCGGGCCGTCGCAATCGTGACGCCGCGCCTCCGCCTTATTTATATACGCGGGTGCACTATTTTTTTTTCCTCCCTCTCCTCCTTTTTCTTCGTAAACACGAGTCGGTCGCGCGAGCGACGCGTACATGTATATAGATGAGGTCGCGAGATAGGGAGGCGCGTGGCCTTGGCTCGCGTGCGCCAAGTGTCCCCCGGCGGGACGTCTGCATCGAGCGGGGCGAAATTTATTCCTCGGTGCTTCCTCAAGGAGAAAATTTCCCCGATGGGGCGCGTGCTATTGCCCGGCGGATCGCTGGTGGCCGCGCAGGAGGGTTGGATGTTTGCTGCCGGGGGGTGGATGTGTTTCGGGAAAACATATCGGAGAAAGGGATACGTTAATTTGAACGGTGTGCGTAACAGAAGGGGTGGGATATTAGAACAATGACTCGGGATAAGCCACGATGCGGCGTAAAATTGGTAGACCACATGGCTGGCATCCAACGCGCAGAACTTTTCCTCGAGATTAATGAAAACTTCGCGAAAGACAAGAAACGGCTGTTCGAACGGAAACAAAAATACACACGCTCTAATTGACCAATTAATTAAAGTGTTGAAAGTTCGTGCCGCCAATTAAACTGATGCTTAATAGTAACAAAAAGCGAGGGAATTGCTCCTGTAATTAAACAGCCGCGCGTCGCGTCCGTTATCCGCGGGGCAGAAAAGACGACGATTAACAACGGCGTATAAGCAGCGTGAAAAAAAGGCGACCTCGACGGATGAGGGAAAAGCGAGAGCGCCGGGGCCAGATGGGCCGAAGGTAGCTCCCGCGCTCGCGCCGCCGCCATGTGGGCAGGTGCCGGCTCACGCGCAACTACGCATATACATATATAAGTGCGCCCGTGAATACGAAACCCATTCGGGCAAGGCGATGGGCGCGACGAAAAGAAATTTATGCGCGCTACGCAAGTAGTTTACCAGGACTTTTCCTCTCCCGGTCGCTTTTCCCTCCGTGTTTTTTTTTTTTTACGATCGGGGGTCAGGTTGCGAGTGGCCGGGCGTAAGCGATCGATCGGGCGCTCATTGCGTCCGGCACGTGGTACACGGGCACTTTTTCGTTTTTATGATAATTCGTTGCACTGACCGAAACAACTGCTACGTAGAATTTATTATTAACCTGCAGGGAATTTCGGGTAGCTTTTGTAGATCGCTCTGTTAGATAGACTTCAGTAAAAAAAAAAGAATAAAAAAAAATGTGTATATATATGGCAGATCGAAATGTTTCGGATGAATGTTTTGGATCGACGAAGTTTCATGTAATTGTGAACGCGTCGATGCACTTGATGGTCACTCGCAGTAGCGCGAGGCACGAAGGCCGGGGGAAATGACATCGGCATCGGGGTCTTTAATTTCCATGCGACTAATTAATTTCAAGCCAGACGAGACGCGCGATAAATTCGCAGCCTTATCGCCGTCAATTATCTCGGGGCTCGCTCAAATGGCGCGTTTAATGACGAAACGACGATTTACGGGGCCGCCGCTGAAAAATTGGCGGCGGCGCGCAACGGCCGCGGGGAAAAAATTGGCGCACGCGCTCGCAGACAGATACGTGGATACTTCCTCGCGACCCTCCGAGGCTCTCCTTCTCCCGGGCAACCGCGTGGCCCGGTATGTAAATTAGCGCATTTTTATGCCGAGCGACAATAGTCGCGCGCGCGCGCGCGCCCCCCTGAAAGGAACCGTTAAAAGTTAAAACCTGCTACGAGGTGGGGTAAAAATTGCCGAGAGGTGAGTTAGGAATAAAAAAAAAAGCGAGCGAGAGAGAAGAGGAAGCGCCGTGGAGAAAGAGAAAAAGAGTCGCGAGCGATTCCCAAGGCTGCGGCGCGCTCTCCCCCTCGTGCGATTATTTTTCGCAACGCGACTTATGCCGTCGGGTGGGGGGAGGGGGAAGAGGGACTACGGTGTTTGTTACCGAGGCGAGTCTGATTTCTTTTGAAATTTTTCGGATACACTCGCGCGTGGTCTCGTTTTTTTTGCGCGCGCGCTCTTTCTCCCTTTCTCGCGCTCTTTTCACGTTCATGGGAATCGATTTAGTGCGAACGTGAAATGCAAGTAGTCTTGCAGTGGGGTCCGTGACTCGGGGTAATTCTAATGCTGCGAGAGATTTGAAATTTCCGGCGTTAAGTTTTTTTTAAAACTTTTTTGCAACGAGCAAGCAAACGTTCTTGCAGATGCAATACCGTGTAATAGCAGTGGATTTAAAAAAAAATTCAAAAGAGATATATTTTAACCTTGGATAAGGTAATTCGTTTCGCTCAATTTCGTTAAACACATAAAAATTATTCTTCGATCTATCCGTTTCTGAACTTACGCTATTTAAAAACGTTGTGCCGCAATTTGCAACTATTATTCATTAAATAAAATAACGATTCCATAAGGCTCACTCGATAAATTGTAATTATCATCCTAGTAATTAAAGCGCGAACTCCCTCTATTGGTCAAACCAAAATTAACGCGACGCAAATAACGCGTAATCCCGTCTGCACTAGACGAGGCGTTTCGAATGAGTTTCTCCGACACACGCGCCTCGTTAAATCATCATTTTCTCGAGGCGGAAAAAAATCCGCAGCCGCGCCTTTATTGGCTTAATTGCTTAATTCACCCGATGCCCGTCTGGCCAGATTGTAATAATATTGTGCTTTATGAAGCGTGAAAGACGTTAAATGGCGGAGGTCTCGTCACCCTCCTGTCGTAGCTTAACGCGCTGCTCTCGCGTGCTGATGCCTGAAATTTAAAGGCCCAGACGCGCGGCGTGCACTTTGAAATACGTTACATTCCACACCAGCGAACGAACCGAAAACATTCTGCTGCCCTGTCCGAGGATGATCTACGCTTTTTTTTTATCCCTTCGTTTTCGAGTAATTAAAAAAGGATTTGGTCGCTCCTTACGTTACTATTAGATGAATGTTCTTAAGTTCTTTATGTAATTAGCAGATTGCATTCTTTAATAACGAACATTATTTTTATGGAAAATTTGTTAATCATAAAAACAAAATTATTTATATGCAGTTATTAAAATATAAGTACAATTAGTTATTTAATGTTTTTGTAACTTAGTAAAATAACGACATCTCAAAATTTAAAATATAATATATAAGAATTAAAAACGGAAATTCGAGTATTAAAAGGACAAAAAAAAACATTCGCCATTAAAATCCTAAACAGACATGCCACTTGTTCCTTACGAAACGACACGTGAGCGCGGCACCGTCATAAGGAGATATCCGGTACACCGCGGAAATGCCGGTTGCTCGCGCAAGGAACCGCATTAAAATTCCCGCTAAGTACGATCGGCCGCCCCCGCCTTAAAACTCGAGACAAGAAGAGCGCCCTTGGCACGCGATCGCGTTGATTGACGGTTTGTCCGCGGGCGCGAAGAGCCGGCAATCATCGGTTCGCGGATAAATTGGCAAGGCGGAGAGAGAGAGAGAGAGAGAGGGAGCGGGGGGCCTCCGCTCTCCACTCCTGTTATTTCCATTAAACGAGCACGCCCGAGCCGTTTAAAGGCCCCGCGCGAAAGTGCCAACTCGCCGACAAGGCGCTCAGGTGCGCGGCGCTTCACCTGTTTCCCCGTGTTTCCCGTATGCCGCGGCAGGTGCGCGTCCCTCTCTCTCTCGCTCTCGCTTTGTCTCTCGCTCCCACCTCCCTGTTATTTTCGTCGTCGCGCGTCGTCGTCCCACGCCCGCGGGTAATTGCTGCCCTCCGCGAGATGAAGGGGCCGGGGAGAGTGTACACGGCTCACCGCCTTGACCGAGTTTCCCCGCGTCCCATTGTGTCGCGCCCATGGGAAACCGAGGAGCGTCTCCGCGAGTGTCTCTATCTTCGGGCCATCGCCGCCCAGCGCCGTCGCCCGGCCCGCCCCGTGCGAAACGCCGACCGGGAAGGATGTAGCTAATGCGCCGTTCCTTTCAACGCGCGAGGGTGGACGTCCGCGCACTTGTCACCCGCGCCCGCGCATCCGTCGGTTGCGGTGGGCGCGCGTTTTAACGTTCGCCTTGCGGCGTCGCGCCGTTGCCCTTTTCACGTGTGTACGTGCGCGGCTACTTCGCTTCCTTTTTTACGAGCTTCGATTATACGGCCGAAATATTAATGAGCATCGGCTTGGATCGCGGCCGTCTGTACCGTTACGCGGACTCGGAGTTTCTTCGCGAACAGCCGTTTGCGGATAAGTTCGGCCGCTACGTAAGTCGTTGCTTTGAAGCATTGCCGTGTTTATCTGGATCGCCGCGGAATTAAATCGGATCCTCTCGAGAAACCTCGACTTTATTTCGCGGCCAAGTTTTGTACAGCTGTTATTTTTACAGCAGCGATAAAATCGCAATATCCCAGTTTTATTTTTGCTCTAACGAAATTTTAAATGAGCTACTAAAATTATCCTTTTAATATCTTGACATGATCGCATACTTACAAAATCTAAAGTAAAATTAAAAATCAACACTTTGCAATAAAGTCATCACCTTATACCGCATACGTAACGGCTGCGTTCCCCTGCCTCAATAATTCACTCGAAATCACGCGAGCCATCTCCATAATCTAGGCTTGCGCTAGCTCATCGGGTCCAATTAGTTCCTCCCCGTCGGGTCAGTCGAAGGCAATCAGCGTCGATTCAACGAAGACGTGCATGTGTATATGGGCGCGCATTAACGAGGCCGACTTCCGTCGTTTTGCAGGGATGCTGAAGTGGACGGTGTCGCGCTCGCTGTCGACGGCGAGCTCGACCCCCCATCAGGGGCCCAACGGCGGAAAGGCGGCGCGGCGGCCCTTCCGCGACCTCTCGAACACGCCGCCGGCCACGAGCGGCTCGTCGCGCACGTCCCGCGTCGGCCTGCCGGCCGCCGACACCACCGAGGATGATGGGCGCGCCAAGGCGAAGCGCACGCCCTCCCGGAGGCGCAGGTGCCGCAGCCAGGGCGGCGATCTCCGAGGATACTTTCAGGTGAGTCTAGGAATCATTATAAGATCATTAATTTCAACCGATTCTTATCTTTCTTAGTTGAAGCTATTCCTTTTCTTTTGGAATTTCGTTGTAATGGGTCAGTTCTTTCGAGGAAATGTATCTTATTCTTTCGGAATTAATTAAATCAGTAATTTTTTTCATAAATAAATAAGAATTCACTTAAATAAGTAAATCGTCACCTACTTAACACTAAATTTGTTTCACTTAATTCATTAAATAAAAGATTCTTACGTAATTTGCCGGATTGTTAATTCTGTTATTCAGAAAGCATAAGAAACCCCACGACAATTTTATCTTTAAAATATTCTACTCCCTTATTTGAAAAAAAAAATCTTTAAAAACTGACTTAACTAATCTCCTTGCCGCCCTACCACAGGCGACCAAACCGAACAATCGCTCGAGCAAGCGCCAGTCGATGTCCCGCAACAACGACTCCCCGGAGATCGAGAGCTTCTACCAGAGCACACCGCGGGTCGACGCGGACATCGGCCCGTTGACGCTCTTCCCCCACGAGGTGCACCGTCACCTCCGGTCGCAGCGACGGCACAAGTCCCCACCGCACGGATTGACGCTGCCGACGGATCCACGGGTGGGAGGCTGCCTGCCGGCGGCCAGCGAGAACCTGGTGAACGAGTCCCGCGCCAACCACCTCCAGTCCCACGTCTCGGACTTCTTCCAGCAGATAAGCATGGCCACGAGTCCGGAGGACGTGATGGAGTCGGAGTCGCTGCCGTTCGCCGGGCGGCGGTTCGCCGCGCGCGAAGACCGGCACACGCCCTGCCTGCCGAAGCTCGCGCGGATCACGAAGCTCCACGCCCGTAACAAGACGCCGTATCACACGAAGCTCGTCCGCGACGAGGCCAGGCGGGGGAAGGGGGAGGACGAGGGGGTCAGGCAGACGCCCCTCGCCGGCAAGATGCTGTGCATGAAGCTGGACCAGGACAGATCCATGTACGAGAACATGGACAATACCGTCACGGAGGTGCTCAATAGGTTCGTTTCACTTTTCTACTGGCAATGAGGGAATTTTTATTGTGCGAAATTTGCCGGCGATGATGTGAATACGTGAGAAACCGTTAGAACCCAGCTCGAAAGTCAAAGTGCAATTCTTTGACTTCGATTTGAATCTATTTTCTTAAATTTCAATTCTTTACTCCTGCTTAGACTCTCTAGACTGAAAAAGTATATATATTAATTTCAATAACCTTCTCAGACTCGCGAATACTTTTCTAAGCGAGCCTTGGTTTTTTATGAGCGCACGAGACGGCTGCAAGCGACGCAATCCGAGACGTCTAGTCAAAACGCCAGTCATCCCTGCCGATCCCCTTCCAAGGGCTGCAGCTCTAGGATCTTAATTCGCAAAAAAAATTCGAAACCCTTCATTCGCCTTCAACCGCACGTAGCATCCAACCCTTGCCTACTCCCCGGGGGTCCACGGATTAGTTACAACCCCGGCGCGCGCGCATTGTAGATCGATTATCGAGCCGCGGCGTCTTTTTTCGCAGGGAGCAGGAAGCGACGAGCCACTGCGGCAAGTCCGTCGCGGAGATCCTGCTGAAGAACTCCGCGGAGCGACTCAGGGTCCTGCGGCCGTCACCGGAGCCGGCGCCCCCCGCCGCCGAGATGACGGTGGACGAGGGCAAGGCGGCGCACAACGACAGCAGCGTCTCCTCGGCCAGCCAGCTGCTGGACAACCCCTCGCCGATCTCCTGGGCCTTCTGCTCGCCCGACTCGGACCTCGACGGCGAGTTCACGTTGAAGCGGCAGCGGGGCATCAGGCGCAAGCGCCAGGCCAAGGACGGCCAGGCCGGCCAGCAGTGCAGCAAGCGGCCCAAGCGCGAGCAGCCGACCCTCGTCGAGGCCGTGAACCGACACGTGAAGCGGCTGCACCTCGAGACCGACCTCGACGCCTCAGCCATCGACGACAAGGACAAGGCCGCCGTGCCGGAGGACGCCAAGGCGAAGGCCCAAGAGGCGCCTGAAGAGCCCAAGCCGATGGAGGTGGACTGCTCCAAGAGAGATCTTTCGGTAATTTCAATTTACGTTGTTTATCTAAATCCTTAAATGAGATAGTGTACAATTATTTTGGAGATTGAGAAGTTACAAAAATTGATACGAGAAAAAAAATTGTTCATTATTATTTCGGTTGGAAAATTATTCTAAAAGTGAACTTTAATTGTACGAAAAATATCTTGAAAAGCTCTGCTTTGTACGAAGTCCTATAGAAAAGCACGATTTGTATAAGCTTCTTTGAAGAAACGAAATTAAGACTTCTTTAATGAAAAGATTACTTGAGCTCTTTCAAGTTTGAGTAACGTAACCCGACTTTTCTGCAGAGCAAACTAGGACGCCTTAATATACCATTTTTAGCAGAAACTCGCTGTGACAAAAATAACTTACGGCATTCTTACGTTCGCGAAGCGTCGTACAATTTAGCAATTCAAACAAATTACAAAAAAAATCAGTGATTCAACGGCACAGTTTGAACAATTCGATCGAACGAATAAATTACAGAGCAACGCGACGCAGCTGAGCGCGACGGAATCGACGGGCTCGAACGAGCTCAAGCTGGCGGAGTCGCTGACGAGCCGGCGGCCGCGCGAGCTGACGATGCTGAGCGGCGGCGCCTGGGACACGGACAGCCCCAAGTCCTCGCTGCTGGACTCGTTCGCGACGACGACGACGGCCTCGGCGCTGGGCACCCCGGAGACGCCGCTGGTCGCCACGGTGCGACGCTGCCTCAAGTACAGCCCGGAGACGCCCGCGGCGCGCGGCGCCGCCCGGGGCTCCATCGAGATCGAGTGCTCGGCCCAGGCCGACCAGATACACGTCAAGGGTGAGTGATCGCGACCTCGTTCCTTTTTACTCCTCCGTCGAGCCTAGGCTTATCCGCGCCCTATCGGTCACTCTCCCTCTTTTTCTACACTCCCCCCCTTTCGCTCGCTCACCCGCGAGAAAAGTACGTACGCTCGTAAGGAGACTGGCTCGAGCATTTATGAGATTACCGCGAGGGTATTGCGAGGGGAATTGAATTTCCTTAAAAGTATGCTTTGTTGTTCTGTTTAGGGGTTTTGTACTTCGTGAAATTTTATTCATGTTGGTAGTAGGAATAAATTTTACCAGGACTTTTGGGTAACAGAAATGTCTTACTGATTAATTTAGATGCTAACAGCGTTTTTCTAGTCTAAAATATAAATCTCAATATGCAAATTAAAAGATTATTTTTTTTTTTTTTTTTTTAAGTATATTTTCGTGAAAACTTTAGTCGAATCGATCTATATTAATGTTACTTAGCACGAAAAATTTAAGAAAAAAGTAGAATTAAAATTGTAAAATAAGGCAACAAGGTCAAATGTACACTATTCAATCCAACACTCTAAGTATAATCCCGTTGGCGCAGTCTGACGAACGAAGTCGCGAATGCCTCTTTGAAATCGAACTCTTTAATTATAATTCTAAGTAGTTAATGTCCGCCGGATTAAGAAGTTGCCGAGCGGGACTAGTCCGCGGCATTATGCAAATAGCCGGAGGGGCGACAGCGAGCCCGGGCTCGCGCGCGGCAAAAAGAAACACAAGGCGAGTCGTATACGAGACGAGAGCCGAGCGGCTAAACGAGGAGAAAGGAGAGAACGGGCGCGACGAGCTTCGAAAACTACTCCTGGCCGCGAAATTTCACATCGCGGTACATTTTTTTTAAGAGCGAGTCCTTTTTTTTGTTTCCCTCGCACTCCGCCGAGCTTTTAAAACACGACTGTTAATACGGGAGGGAAAGCGCCGCGCATTTGCATGTCTTAGAGGCGGATTAGCATACGAATGCGGCCGATACGCGTTGAAAAAAAAAAGAGGAAGAAGGAAAGGGCCGGCCAGCCCGTGGAAAGAGGCTCTCGCTCGCGCACCTTCGCAAGGGCTACTTTTTTTTTCTAGCGCGAGCGCAACCTTCGCCCTTGAGGACCCCCGGGCTCTTTAACATAATCTCATTGAGATGCTCGGCCTCCCCATTTTTTTCCAGTTTCGCGAGTCTCTCCTCTTGCCCCCCTTTTTTTTCGCCGAGGCCATTGTCGTGGCGGGTCTTCACCTTGCCTCTCTAAATAACCATTTATCTCTTTCTAAATCGCGCACTGCCCAGCTCTAAATGCCCATTTGCATCGTCCTCTTTAGCATATCCATTGTAGTTATTGATTAATTTTAATCGTTGGAAAAATAAAATTTACGGCCTACCGCTACTTTATTGTAATCTTGCAGATAAATAATATTGATTTATGCGACTGTCGTTGCCTTTCTTTTGTTTGCTCGCAGCGCAAGTAGTATGGATCCGGATTAGTCAGACATTCGCGCTATACTGAGAACTAACTGCAATTTCACGTTTGATTTTGTAAGAATCTTATCAGATTTTTATTTACTTTAAAATTTAATAGTTTTTAATTTATTTGTTCATTAAAAATTACTGAAAAATGTTTATTTAATTAGTTTTTTTAAATTTCTATCGGAACGACGTTTTAACTTTAATCAGGTCAACGGCTTTGATTAATATCTGTGACATTATTGGGTTGAATCACGAACATTTCTCATGAAACGACGTTCCACGTCATAAATAAATACAGTCCACATTTCTACTATTTATACTTTTATTTTTATTTTAAAATTTAAATTAGAAAATTAATTGTTACTATCTTTTACATTTTGGCCATAAATAATACGGTCTTAAATAATTAATCACCGCAGCAAAAAGTCTAATAATAGATCCACTCAGCAACTCACAAGTTGCAAAAAGTTGATAATTACAATACAAAAGTAGCTAAAAGCTAATGCCCTCCTCAGACGAAAGTAATGCCACCGTCATACATCGTTCGATACCCCAACTTATCCATTTCCCACTGTACTCCCCAACTTCTTTCGAGTCAAAGTCGAATCGTATCCCGAACCCACTAAGTGAAACTTCGCGTCATCTCCCGGCATCTTCCCCCGCGCCGCAAAGCAGGAGCCACGCGCATCCCCCCCGATCCCCGGGCACGCAAGCGCTTCGGGAATCGGGGGCGCCGCGGCGGCCGCCTACGTCCCTGCCGCGTCAGGGCGACGGCGCGTCGGCGGCTCCGGCGGCGGCGGCAGTCAGACATGCGCCGGCGTCGCGGCGAATCCTCCGCCGCCTCCACCCAGCGAGCCCGCAGAGAGCCTTCCTCGGCGTCGGCGTCGACCCGCTGCTGCTGAATCCGTCCGCGTCGTCCAGGCGCCCCGTCGGGCGGAGGCGAGCCAGTCTCACCCTTTACCTCGCCGGGTTAGTAGTGCCGTGCGCGCAGTGCTCCCCCCCGCCCCCGCCGCGAGGACGCAGTGTGCCACACAGTGAGCGCGAGCCGTCGATCAGGCTGGCGGCGCGGCGCGTGTTTACCCCGCGGCCGGATCGCCGCGGAAATCGACGGTGCATCGATCGCCGCGAGGCGGGCTGCGTGACGATGACGCGGCCGTCGCTCCATTCATCGACGGGCCGTCGACGCGTTGCGTAACGGCGGCGATCGGCGTGCGGCCCCAGCTCTCTCCCGAGCCGATCAGCCGCCCCCTCGCCGATCGATTCCCCTTCCGGAATCTGGCGCAGCGGCGAATTCTCCGGCGAGTGCCGCTCTCCGCACACCCGCGCGCGTGCCCACACACACGCGCGGAGATCCCGCCGCGGCGTTATGTAAAGCAGATTCGGCCCGAGCCGCTTAGCCCCCTTGACACGATTTCATTGATGAGTTCCGAGGCGGCGCTCTCGAGTCCTTCGCCAGCGAGGAGCTTTTGCTTCTTCTTTTCTCTCCTTCTCCGCCGGGAGTTTCTTTTGACAGAGCCCCCCGGGGGCGGGAGGGTGCACCTCGAGGAGGAAGTCGTTAAAAAGTTTCAACGAAAAATGACCGGCGGCTTATTGATTTTAATTGAATCAACCTTCGGACGCGTCAGCTCGGCCCGGAAAACTTCGCACGTGCTCGGACAGCTAAATCTCTCGAGCAGCCTCGAGCCCGCCTCTCGATCGAAATTTGCAGATAACCACTACTAAACGCCTCTCCTTTTTTCTTCCTCTTCTTCTTCTCCGAGAAAAAAGAAATTGTCGAGAAAACATTTGCACCGCTGGAAAATCAAAGCGGGACGAGCACGGGAACGTCCTCTTTAAAGCCACCCACCCTGCGACGCTAAATCCCGCGAGTGCGCAAGTCGGAGTGAGATCCCGAGATTAAAGTGTTGTTTTTGTGGTGTCGTGCAGTAATAAGGTGCCGGGAGCTGCGGCGCGCCTACGAGGGCCCGATACACGCTTACGTGAAGGCGTGCCTGAGGGAGCCGGCGAGCGGGGAGGGCCACTGCGTCAAGAGGACAGCGGTGCATCGCGCCACCCCCAACCCCGTGTTCAACGAGACCCTCGTGCTGCCCTGTCCGCCGCCGAGCAACAACAATTGCGCGGCCAAGCAGCTATCGCTCGACATCGCCGTCTGGCATCGGGATCGCAGGGCAAGGTGAGTGTCGACTGTCTCTCTTCTTCTTCGACAACTTTTAAGGTGCGACGAATATGCATTGACTTTTGCAGCGAAAATGGACTTTGTGACGTACATAATGATGGTTTCATTTTTATAGTCACTTAATTCAATATTTATTCTCTGAAGATATGTATTAATGAAATTTTATCCCTACAGTAACACATTGTATATAATATAGCAAGTGGGATATTGTCTACTTACATTTGATATTAAATTAAGGAAAAGACACAAAATCTACAGATTTTGTAATTAATAAATTGTTGCAGTTTAATACAGTGTACAGACAAAATTATACTTGCAATTAAAGTCCACATATTTACGTAAATTAATAGTCAATGCATACTTCGTTAACTGTTAAGTTTTCTCTCGGTGCTTCTGTCAAATCAAAACTCTTGAGTCGTCAAGCACACCGACGGCTTTACCGTCGCAATGCGAAAACTTTCGATTGTCGCTCGAAAGAAGTAACGATGTTTCGAAGAGACGGGTATTTGTAAAATTTCTGAGCGAATAAATTTTTATTGGAAAATTGTATGTATCGAGAGTAGCTCTATTGTTTACTCGAGCCAACATTCTGTTGACTGAAGCACTTTACTCTCATTCGATATTCGATTTTATTTTATGCAAAGCCTTTTAACAACACAGTTCACTCAACGTCACTCGCTGCCTATTAATATTTACGAGTTTTTTTTTTCGTCCACTGGTGTATTTGAAAATTACAAAACAATCTTAATTATTGAACTTTTTTCAATGCAAAGAACCCGTTAACACGGACGAACGGGCGGTGAATTTTTAAAGGTGCTTTTTATAACCCGAGTTAGCTTCTGGCGCGAAAAATAGAACGCCACTTTAAATATTTATTTTTGACACACTTTCGATACTCGAAAGCACACGCTGATAAGTTTGAATGAAGTATGAAACAGTTGGATCGAAAATGGATGAGCAAGAGCAAGTTTATAGTCGCTTATAGTTCGCCGCAATTGTTGAGAAAGAATGCGCGAGGCTTTCTTTTTTTAAAACAATTGATATGAATTCTTCATAGCCTTCTTTTTAATATTTAAACTTCTTCAGTTTTTTTATTGCGCGGTAATCAAAAGTAATATAAAATATTTTAAATTACACTGATAATTGCGATGTGGTAATTTCGAGCAGTAAATATGGAAAATTAAATAATTACTTTTTCAAGTTTTTAATTCCGAAAGGAAAGATTACGAACTTTATTTGATTATTCATTAAAACACACGTTCTAAAATTTCACTTGAATTCCTGCGATTATTAAGTTTTCAGGTGCACTTAGTAATTGCAATTATCTCACGTTCATTTCGCCTTATTAAAGTACTTTTTTACTTTTTCCCTAATAGCGGTTATTATTTTTACACCGTCAATTTACTACACCAATAACAAGGAAAAGTGGAAACTGTTTTACGCCAACTCCACTCGTTTCATTCTGCAACAAAAATCCTTACTAAACCCAAGTAAAACATGACTATAATAAAATTCTACAAAGAAATACGTTAATAACTACCTAAACCACCAAAAATAATTTTCGATAGCCACTGCCTTAACCGAGCTATAAAAAGAACCGCGGCTAAAACGAAGTCCCCTCGAGCAACAGCCTAATCCAGTGAAAGCGTAAATAACCCCCTGAGAAAGTGCAGCCCTGTGTCGCGCTAGAACCGGACGGTCAGCCAAGGGGGACAGAAGGGGGGGGGGGAGGTCCGCCGGGCGCGAAGAGGGAGGATCGCGGCGATCGAAGCCGGCGGACGGCGTCAGTCGGCCAAGGATGCGCGCCGGCCCATTATCACCGCTGACGCAATCGGCGCGTGTCCGTCGGCCTCGCGTGTGCACGCAAACGCGTTCCGCGCGGCGCATCGATCGCACCGCCGCTCCGCGGATTCACGCGCTGACGCCCGTCGATCGCGACTCTTCCGGCCGTCGATGCGGCGACACTCGCTGATTAAAGCCGTCCCCCGAAGATTCCGGTCGAATCGATCGTTGGCGGTGACCGGCGCTCCAATCGGGAGCAGAGTGCGCCGCTCACTTAGGGGAGTGATTTTTCCCGGGTGGCGATTGGCAGTCGAGCTACTTGTTGAGGATAAGGAGTTTTTATTATGCGAGTAATTTGTTGAGTGCGGGACGTAAATGTAAATCGAGATAGGACCGGGGAGGGTAACGGCAGTTCGAAACTATTCCGAGGTCACTGCTTAACCTACATAAGCAAGTGTAAATTTTAATACTTCGGTGGTAGTTTGAAAAGTAAGTGGAGTTGAGTATAACTTCTTTTTGTTTGCTGCTTACAAATTGCAATATAAGTTTATAATCCGGGGTAATTTATTGTTATGAGATAGCGCCGCTGCGACCTTTTTTTTAACAAATGCACGAATTTAATTTCACGGGTTTATAGAGTGAATTTTTTGCGTGAAAATATATAGGTTGCGACGATAAAATTGCATTAAATATTAATACTGCAATCCCTGTGTTGTGTATTACGCGCGTAAAGTTCACTCAAGTCGTCCGTCTCCTGAGCTTTAAGCTGACATCATACTTTAATCTCCATTACTTAAGAACTATGTAAGCAGATCATAAAAGAAGCTTTACGAACGACGCAGTAGGCACATTAGGAAGTTTACGCCGACTCAAAACGTAAAATAAAAGAAAAAATTAAACCAACAATCACGAAATCGTTGGTTGACCAGATTAAACGCAAACTTTCCTATCCTATCGGACCGCTCTGTCTGTCACGCTATATGTGCATATCGCCGATCGCGTCGATTTTCGTCCGGCTCAAAAAAAGGGGGGAAAACGGGGGAGGCCAGTCGATGCGTGTCCGAGGCGCGAGACGCGACTTTCGCAGGGGTGAATTCCGCGGGAGGACGGGGAGGGGGATCGATTCTCGCGGAGCTTGCGCACTCGCGCGCCGAGTGCACGTGCACCTC
Source organism: Eurytoma californica (assembly GCA_035586675.1). NCBI lineage: Eukaryota > Metazoa > Arthropoda > Insecta > Hymenoptera > Eurytomidae > Eurytoma > Eurytoma californica. The sequence goes on along the minus strand of JAXIUT010000009.1, from coordinate 1,782,831 downwards.
CTCCTGCCAGAACCGAATTTTCATCCCGTTCGTCTTCGACGGCGGGGTGACGCGTATACGCGGACCGGCGGCGAGCGACTTTGTTTTATTGACCGATAAAAGTTCGAATGGGGGCGGGAGTGATTTATAATTTACGCTACATAAGACGGACCCCGGTGGGCTTTATGGGGTGATTATCGCGACTTAAACTTTATTTTACTTAAACTTTAACGCGCGGACGACTGCCTTTTCTCGCGACGCTGTAATTATGCAAATGGACACGGGCGCGTTTTAATATTCACGCGTTGTTATTGCGTCGAAATTTGTTTAATTTACACCTTAGCGATGTAATTTAAAGAAGCACGTTGGGGTGTAGTTGTAGGTGTGCTTTTGCATTTTGGTTAAACAGAAGTTCGTTTATTTTTTAAAAGGTACTTGAAACAAAGGAAACATGCGAATAATGTTCGCTAACTAACGTAAATTCCTTGAATTTATAATCGCAAAAGCATATTTCAAAGTTTAAAATTTCAAAGTTTAAAATTTCAAAGTTTAAAATTTCCTTTGTTACACAGAGAACAAGGTTTAATCATTTTAAATCCTAAAATATCTCTGTACTTTAAATTAATTTTTAAATAATAAAATCAAAAGCAGTATTTTCCTCAATTCGATCTAAAAAATGTCATAAAATGCATTTTCCAGTCTGCGCGTACTTTAATTTAAGCTTTACCGTGGAATACCTCAGGAGAGTGAGTTTTTCAACATCAGCGGAAATTATTTTTTATTTAACTGCATCAGCTCAGTAAAAAACCTATAAAACGTTTTATTAACATTTTACCCGGTCTTCTATTTGACTTTATATGTTTCTACCTTTCGCGAAAGTAAGCACGTTTCGAATTTTACGCTGGGCTCTAAAATAAACATAAATTGCGCTTCCTTAAATCTTTCTAATCCATCGCACATAAAAAACCCTTCATAAAGCGCTAGCGCACTAATTGAATAAATAAATTAATTAAACATAACTAAACTGTCCCGTATAAATTCCCGAGAAAATTAAGCAGAAAAATCGAAGAATTCGATAACGACCCAAATACATCACGCGACGCAAGCCGCCCGCGCGTCATCCGGGTAAACCCAAAGCACCCGGAAAATCTTCAATAATCCCTCGCCTCAGGCGTACACACGCTACAATAGCGTTTGCGCACATTCATTCTTACACAACACACACACAATGCAGGCTACTTTATACGTATTACGCGAGAAATGTCTCGCTCGCAATTTCGAGTTTGCTAATTCGACCCCTCTTTTTTTTCTGTCGACAGGCGCAGCGAGCTGCTGGGCTGCATGACTCTGCCGCTGCCGCTCTCGCAGGACAAGGTGAGTTCCCTCCCTCTTTTATACAAGTATCTTTTATCGCGTCGGCGCTCTCTTTTTTAGCCGCGCGCGCTCGCCATGTGGACAAAGACGCGAGTCGTTTGCATCGCAAATGACGCACCGACGGCGGAGCTCGTTAAGCTCCTCCTCCCTCTCCGCCGGAACGGGACGAGGGCGCTCGCTGCTTTACATGGATGGAATGAATTTCGCGGAGATTTTTTAGTCCCGTCGCGCCGCGGTCAAGTTGATTCGTTGACTTTTAATTACCGACGGTGAATGAACTTGACAGAATTCGATAAGCCTGGGATCAAAACTCATCAATTTGTTATAGTTCCACAGATGTATTTCATGTAATTGATTGGTAGAATTGATTTTTCTTTTAAAAGGATGAAGCTTTATTGTAATAAATCTGTTTGGAACTTATTGGAATACAGAAATTTGCTTGGTAATCTTTTACAATGAAGTAACATTTTTTTCTGGCTTCTTTCTAATGAAGGTTTGATGCAACGAATAATGTAATAGTCCAATTTTATAGACTGGTCGCTATATCAGCAGCGTAATAAGTGAGATTTCATAGATTCATAAGATTCTGAGAAATTCAATGAATTTTTAATTGATAAATTACACTTAATCGAGCTCTTAAAGATTAAAAAGGAACCTCCGAACGAACTTCAGGAAGGAAGAATTCGTGCACTCCCCTCGTAAGACACGCGAAATATGCCTTATCCGCGTCAGACGAGCAAAAAGTATCCGCACGCACGCGAGAGCCGCGCACTTCAGCCCCTTTAACGAGATCACAATCAACGGCTGATTAAGAGTCCGGGGAATCGCGTGCGAACGCGGAAGCGTGCACGCGGCGCGGGAAATTCAATTGTTACCCTCTTGTTGCCCGTCGAAGTGCGATCGTCGTAGGACTTCGGCCGCCAGGGTCACGGCTAAGCGGATTTGCCGGATGCGCGCCGCGGGGATCGCCGTAGGCGGCCCACTTGACGGCTAACCGCCGGCCGACTCGCGACTGTATCTCTAGCGGACCGCCTCCTAGCGATTCGGGATGATCGTCGTCGCGATCTACTGCGTCGCCTTCCTCGTCGCCGGGATCCTCCTCAAGATCTTCATGATGATTTGATACGCGGCCCCCGCGGTTGCCGAGTCCAGCGAGCCGAGGAAAGCATGAAGGGAGCCGACGAGGATTGGGATAGTGCGCGACTCGTGTTTGCGGATACTAGCTATTCGGGATTTTCTTTTTTTTTGAGTTATTCGGAGATGTGAAGCGGTCGAGGATTTGATGGGTTACCGGAGGATAAAGCGGAAGTGCAAAGTATGATACTTGATCCCGAAATTCATTCCATTCATTCGCTTAAACGTGAATCGATCCATGAATTATTTGTCAAGTTTGCTTTACTTTTCACCCAGTGTAAACACTCTCTTTTCATCTTTAATTTTCCCGCATAATTAATCCTTAACATATACCTTAATAGTAGTTTTCGATACTAGTGGGTCAGATGTGATTTTTGGACGAGTGTGAGTTTAGCGCCCGAGCGAAGCGAGTCCGAAAATCACTTCTGACACGAGTATCGACCAATATTTTATGCAACGACGGGGTAAAGTGCTGATTTAGTCCACCCAAAAATGCGCAAGCATGCGCGAAGCAGTGCTTTACGCGCAGAGTTGCATAAAAGTATTTTAATAGAAAAACACAATTAACCATATACTTGAATTAACAGGAAGCGACATGGCACCCTCTGGAAGCCGGCTCGGGCCGGAACGGGAGCGGGGGTCCTGGATACGGACTCGGCGGCGGCGGTCAGGACTCGGTGGGTGGCGGCCGAAGCTCGGTGGTTTCGCCACCCCTGTCCAAGGACGGCGCCGAGTCCGTAGATAACAACAACAGCCAGGGCGGCGGCGATGACCTCACGTACCTGCGCCACCTCGAGCTCGAGCCCGTCGACCCACTCACGGGGCTGCCCCTGCACCCCGGCTTCACCGCCAGGGGTGGACGCACGCCCTGCACCACCACGCGCAGGCTCGTCAGGCCCGCGGCCAGCGGTAATCAGGTACGTCTACGAGCTTTTAAGCACATTAGACGGAATAGACGCGCTTCAACAAGTTGCACATTTTATTTTAGCGCCTTGAGAAATTTTAGTGAAACAAGGAATTTCAAAAGAAATTTCAATTTAACATTTCATTGTCGGATGTCAGTTGAATAGTTTTGTAGAGTCAATTGAATATATTTCATTACAGCTACTAAATAAATTTGTTTCAACTTAATATGCAATGATGAATTAGTTGTATACTATCTACAGCAAAGAAAATGAGAATTGAGTAACATATTCTTGAAACTTTAGCAAAATTTGAAAAAAGTAAAGTAGACAAATTAACGCTCAAAATTTAAAAGGCTATTTGTTTTTAACTAATGTTATTACTACAGTTTATTATACGGCATCCTAAAATGTAGTCCAACTGTATATGATTCGCAAGAAAATTTGTAGTGCTGCAGAAACTTGCTAGAAGGTAGCACAGTGAATATTTGAAAACATTACTCTAAAACTTCCGACAGCGCATCTGTCTTACCCTCCAACTTTTGACCGCGTCGAATACCAAAGTTTCAAAGTATTAAGAGCCTCCCGCGGGATTAAATCATTTCGCATGCAGTTTCCGGCAATTTAAAATACAAAAATTTCTACCCCCTTAAACTTTCTCCACATCATCTTATCATTACATTATTCCGCGAAATTAACCGCATTACGCAACCAAACGCACCGCAAAGCATCTAGAATTTCCTCGAGAAAAAAAAAAAAAAAAATCATCGCACCAATTCCGCACTTTCGAATTTCCAGGTGGCGTGGGGTTTCTCCCTGTCGTGGGGCAGGCCGCCGCGCGTGGAGCGCGTGGACCCGGGCAGCCCGGCGGAGCGCTCCGGCCTGCGGCCCGGCGACTACGTGGTCTTCGTGGAGGCGACGAACGTGGTGACGCTGCCGCGCGACGACATCCTCGAGCTCATCCAGGCGGCGACGAGCCAGCTGATCCTCGAGGTGTACCGGCGGGGCAGCCACGGGCACGCGGTCACGGCGAGCGACACCGGCGCCACCGCCCCCTCGATCCACCGGCCGAGCTCCGTGAACGTGACGCTGCAGGCGCCGGTGGTCGGCCTCCACCACCAGACCGCCATCGCCTTCACCGCCGAGGTCGGTACCGGCGTCCTCGTCTGATACAGAGCGCCAGCCCCGTGCGGAAGTTCCGTTGAGCCGCAGTGATAGCTTGTGATCATATAGGACCAGTTTTTTTTTCTTTTTTTTTTTCTCTCTTTAAGCTCGCCGTTCGCGTGCCATTTTTCGTGTATACGAATTGCGCGTTGCGTACCTCGATGCCGAGTCGGGTCGTCCGCGGAGGCGGTATTCGCGCCTCGATTGCTCGCGGGGGACTCGGTCGGTCGACGCACCGATGTCTGTCCGTTTTCGACGAGTACGGTAGTTACTGAATTTTAGTTTTACCAAAGACGGAGTAGGGTGTACCGACGATTTCAATGGAACTTTCAAGCACTCGGGGAGTTGAAAGGTATACTCAGAGAATGGGAAATAGTAAGGTTCAATGATGAACCAACACACACACACGCTTTGGGAATGAAAACTTATATAGAACAGCTCGTATAACACGTCAAGCATATTCTGAATGTCTGCTGCGTCAGATTGTACCAACAGTCTGATGCTAATCTTAATCACTGTATTGATTTATTATAATCGATATTTACATTATACAGTACCTGCGGTAATGTAACATTATTATCTGCAGCGTCTGCAATAACGCATAATTAAAGGCATCTTTTTCTGTGATTCAGAATATAGCTTTTAAAGAACATATGAAGAAAAACTTTATAAACATAACTGTAGCTTAAGATACTTACTTGGCTCATAATGAGTAGACTATTATTTATTTACTACGCCTACAAACGTGACAGTAACAATAGATTTTCTCTGAGTAAACTATATTTTGATTTTCATAGAACTTAGAAATAATAGTTTTTACGAAGCTTAGATAGTTCTCTTTTAATTTAGCATTTTTTCTATTAACCTTGTGGGATGCATAGCTCGTTCTATTTTTTTCTTCAAAATTCCTTTTTTTTCGAAGATGTATATACGACGTATTACTATTAATTGTTGAAAATTATTGATTAAGACGTTTAATGAATGAAACACTTTACAGAACTTTATTTTTAGCTTGTACATCAATATGGTTAACTTTGCTTTGCCTCACATCGCATCGATCGAGGCTATAATTGAGTCATATAACTAAGTTGATGTTTTTAGTTTTAGTGAGAGTAGACGTATACTTTTTTTGTACAAATGGCAGCTCCTTAGTATTATTGTAAAATTCAACTTTTTTTACGCAAATTTAAGCTAATGTTTTTTTTTATTATAATAAGTATATTGTTATATCGACAAATGAAAAAGAGAGACGCTTGTATAGGATAGAAATCGTGTTGTAAATACGTTTTCGTTTGAGTAACGTTGGACGTTCAAGCGAGAAGCCATATAATTTTTTACGAAAACTCCCGCGCGAAGGATAATCGCGCGCATGTAAATATGATTGAAAAAAATTGATGAATTGAGTAACGAATCACTATTACATCGAACCCACGATCGTATTGTAAATACGATTTGAAACTCGGTGATGAATAAGACGATGAGAAATATAGAAAAAGAAACATTTTTATTTTATTAAAAAAAAAAACACACATAGAATAAAAAAAACGCATAGCCAGCTGTTTTGAGTCACGATTGTAAATAAGACGCTGTCGCTGGTGGATGGTCAGACGATGAAGAATTCCTTGAAATGAACGGCAAATACCAATGATTGCTAGAATGAGGCTTCTCTGTGTTATGTAAAGAATGAATCGAATGGAATCCACCCCTCACACCCTCGTGTTAATTTCACGAAACAACTCATCATCGCTTGTCTATTTCGCTTCGCACGAACACACGTAAATGCGAGTCACGCATCGAAACAGAGCTTATTACTATTAGTTATTTAATTAATCAATTAATAATTATTTAGTTAACATTTAATTATTTTAACTATTATTATTATTTTTTCCTACGGAGTTATATAATTTATGCGTTTTTTCTATGTTATGTTATGTATGTGTCTCTGACGAGCGTCGATGTAAATTATCATTTCTGCGACGACGGTTGTGTAACTGTGTCTGCGAAGTATTGTATACGTGTGTCTGTGTACAGATTACGGAAACGAGATTTTGTTCTGTAAGGCTTATTTGTTGGCAACAAATTTTGTTTTATACTTTAAAAAAGGTGCATTTTCAGTTTTTTTATTTCACCTTTTACATAACATCATTCATATCATTTCCCTTACCCCTCCTTGCATGCTTTTTCATAAATGATTGCATTTTACGTTTCAGATTTTAATTGTAAGACTAGTCTAAAATTCAAAAGAAGTTTCATTCTAAATGCGATTGATATAATCGAAAATTAATTAATTCAAAATCTACAAACGTTACAAAAAAAAGTAGAAACACCAACAATTACGATTCTTCGTTTTACTAATTGAATTTTTTAAACAACATGAATCTTGATCTGTTCATCAAAGTCTGGAGAATACTTAAAATTTCAAAAATGATACAACTCAACGAAAAACTGTATTCTCCCGCCCCTTAACTCTCAGCGTAACGAAAAAACAAAACGTCCGACAGCCGTTCCAGAGCCTGGCGGCGGACGCGCCCCCGGAGGAGGAGCTGAACTTCCGCGAGACGCGCTACTGGTCCTGCCTGAAGAGCGGCCACGCGCGCTTCTACGCGCCGCTGGCGGAGAGCCGCGACGTCCTCTCCGCGGCGGACCACCTGATCCTCTTCCAGAACATGGACGAGCTGCTGAAGATCTCGGAGGAGATCAGGGACGAGGGGGGCGGCCTGAAGGGCTACCTCGGCCGCGTGCCCAAGATCACCGCGGCGTACCGGCGCTACCTGAGCGGCCTGCAGCGCGCCTGCTGCCTGCTCGTGGCGCTGCGCAAGAACGCGGCCTTCGCAAAGATCGTGTGCGAGCCCGCGGTGCCCAGGCGGCGGAAGCCCGACCTCACCGGGGTCCTGTTGCAGCCGCTCGAGCACTACAGGTGAACGCGGCTTACGTTACTGCATGGCTGACAAACTCATTTTTCGCTTTGTAACTGTACCGAGGACTAATTCCACAATTCGAGTGGAATATCTTTGACACGTTTAATGTTCTACAGGTCTTTCCATAACAATTGATATGGATTAAATTGTTGAATTTGTAAAATTTCATGATTTCTTTTATTGAAAATAAGAGAGTAATTACTTGACAATCAAATGGAAATTTTATTATGTGGTCAATTTAACACAACATATCAGAGAGTATTTTGAGGTACTGGTCACTAATCTTGGAATTAAAAGATCCTTTTGGTTTAAATTACTCATTTACTATGAATTAGAAACTAAAAGCCACAATTTGTGCTGCTTGAATTTTGCGGGTGTCTATGGGGCCAAATGATGAGACCAAGAATTTAAAAAAATTAGAGAAAATAATGGAATTTAACAGTTTAAAAATGATGAGTAATTAAAAGTAAATAAAGAAAATTCATGAATAGTCAATGATCCTTAATTACTGTAATCCAATATAAGTCTTAATGTATAATTTTGATAAAAGCTCGAATTGAATTATAAAAAGCTTCAATCTCTGGGAACGAAAATGTTTCTCTTTATTTCCATTTTTATATTACGTTAGACTATTAAGCTCCCAGTAATAAATTTTCTTTATTCCCCCTAAATTTAAAAAATTCTCTATTATTGTTTGGATACGCACCACTAGTCAAATCGCAAGTCACGCGTATATTATTTTCGATAAAAGATTCACTTTCCAAAGTTCGAACAAAATCCAGAACCCGCAAGTTTTGGCCTCTCCTTACAAGTCCACCCAGAATCCCCATGACAAACTCCCAAAACCTCCCCCAAAAAGAATCGTCGTGAAATCAATAAATAATCGACGCTCGACCAACAGGGAGATGACGCGACTGCTGTGCCAGGCGTGCCCCCGCAACTGCCCGGCGGTGCGGGACCTGGCGCAGGGCTACCGGGAGGCCACGGCGAACGCCTCGGTGATGGAGCCGCCGCGCGACACCGGCCGGCCGCTGCTCAGCCTCCAGGAGGTCGAGTCCCGACTGGTGTTCGCGCGCTGCAAGCCCTTCGCCCTCGCCGTACCCGGCAGACAATGGTGAGTCCTCCTCGGGGCGGCGCGGGAGTTTGCGCCGCCACCGCCCATTGTGCGGCGAAGCTCGAGTGGTCCCCGATACAATACACCCCTCGAGGGGGCCCGCGAACCGAGCCGCATTGTCTCTCTCTCTCTCTCTTCAAACGATTTTCGCGGCAAAGCGATTGTCTTCGCCGCGGGGAGAGGGAGCTTTTAGGGTCGATTTAAATTTCCGCCGTCTCGAGGGCTCTCCGTTTCATTGAATAGCGCTTGCCGTTAGCTGCTTTCGCTATCAATTCGTTAGCGTAATTGATGAGTAACCGAAAGGAGAATGCAGCGATTGTGCAGTTTTGTTTTAATTTTTATTCCTGCAAGAAAAGAAAATCGTTTGCACGAAGAGGGATGTAGAGCTTTTTTTTAACAAAATCTAGTTTTTTTAAAAAAAGGTGTGTAGGAGTGAACTTTCACCTTGACAAGGGTAAAATTACCTGTACAAAATATTTTAAATTCAAATAAACTATTAAAGTAATGATTCTTAAAAATAAAAATAAATTTTTGTTGATTAAAGCTGCAGCTATAATTTAATATACTCAATAGCATTAGAATAATATTTAAAGAAATAGTGTCGGTAAGCGATTTCCGAGCGTAATATTGCAAATGTCGTGACCGCCAGGCTGTTCGGTGGTGCGCTGGCGAAGGTCGAAGGTCGCGGACGGTTGCTGCCTACGTGGGCGCTCTTGCTCACTGACCTACTAGTTTTCGCGCGGGTCTCGCGCGACCGAGTGCTATTCGTCACGGAGGAGCCCCTCCGGCTGGCCTGCATCGCCGAGGCCTGCTTCACAGTGCGGAAGCGACCCACGGAGTTCCGGTTGCAAGTCACCACACAGGTAGCCTCACGCTTTATGCATATACTTACTACCACTACAATACCGTTGCAGTAGCCACTTTTAGTAATAGTACCCTTGGCTTATCATTTTGATGACTTAATCTACATTAAACCCCTAGTGACAGTGTAATTTAAACTAAATTAGTAATATTAGGAGTCAGTTCATTTTTCATTACTTATTTTATAAGTGTTAGATTGTAGATCTAATGGAAAAACATTATCAATGATAAGAGATCCCTGCTGAAAAATAATCAGTTATTTTCCATCGGTGAAACGATTTTTTTGTGGAATTAAATGATCATTACAGGGTCGAAAAATCGGTGGTAGAAAACTAGACGATTTCCAGAAGAGCAAAAGAAAGAATATTAAGAAAGCAATTTTTTTTTAAAGAAATAATAAAACTTTTTAATGAATTTTTCTTTGATGTTCAATGTTCCGATATCCGAATCGTGTCCCAATGTTAAAAAATGATGTAATGTGAAATGTTTTCCACTTTTTGTATGAAGTGGATTTTGATACAGAATATTAATACTATTCACTTATTTAAGTGAAATATCTATAAATTATTACATTTTTTAACAAAAATTGATTCAAATCGAACAGAAAACTTTTTGTTCCTTAGCATACATCGGAGCAAACTTAAATTGCAAAGCAAATCCGGCTATTCATAATTATACAACCGCTGGTGATAAATCGTCTTCTTTTAAAATTCCTCTTTCAATTTTATCGTCTCTATCATTGATGAACTGTTTTAACAACCGCAGCCTTACTAATACACTCCCCCAATGACACAATTCACCTCATAAATCAATTTAAATTCAGCTAGCCAAGAACAGTAAATCCACCCTCCAATCTCCTCGATCCCGTTCCCTCGCCCACTCCACCCCCGAGCACTTTGTCCAAAAAAAAAAAAAAAAAAAAAAAAAAAAATACCACAACGCACGCGCGCGCACAAACACACACGTCGCTTCGCCGAAGCGTCGGGCTATCGTTAAGACTGGCCTGTTGGACCGTAGCCAAGCGTGCCAGGCGAGAATCCGACGGCGAGCTCGACGGAGATCGTCCAGTGCACGGGTACGGGCGGCGGCGGCGGCGTGGGAGGCGGCTGCAGCCCGCACAGCCGCACGAGGCGACGGCTACTCATCCTGCGGGCGCCCAGCCCCGAGCTCAAGGCCGTCTGGCACAACCTGCTCCAGCGCCAAATGTAAATCCCGCCCGCGACTAAAAGACGAAAAAATAAAAAAAAAAGAAACTCTGTATACATGGCTTAGTCTCGTTATGAAGTGCATATATACATATAGCGCATCCCTGCACACGCGTGACCGCGGCTTTAGCAGAAGAGCATGATGGCAAGCCGCCTTTGTTTTCCTAGTACCGCGGAAATTTGCGCACCGATAAACTTTTTAACTTTGTTTCTTCTTTTTTTTTTTTTGTTATTGTTGTGTTATGATGTTGACGTTATAGCGCTCGCTTTACGAGTGAGGTATACACAATAGACTGTGCAGCCGAAGTTCGAGCACACGTTATTGCTGATGCGTTTTCGATGTGTATACTTTTCGAGCTTCCTCTTAGGGGGAGACGTTTCTTCTTTTGCTTTAGTTTACATCATCTTGTTTATTTGGAGCACGACATTATTTTGAATGAGTTTGAAATGTAGAGCGAGTTTTATAGACTTGTGTACCGAGCTTTAAACGTAGTGCGATGTTTGACAAAAAGTTTTGCATGGTTTTATTTCGTCATGAGTATACGCAGCGTAGCATTAATTATCATGTACCGAGGAGACTAGTTAACTTTTTTAAATTCAAACTATATTTTTCTTCATTGTAAATAATCTTATGTACAAAGCATCAGAATTATAAAATTTGTAGCGACTTACGTACACTCCAGATGTAATTTTGAACACACGAGCAATACTCGATCTGTAAAAAAATAGAAATCCAAAATAAATCTGTTAAATACATACAAAAAAAAACATTGGTTTCACACGTGAAAATATAGAAAGTGAGCAAAGTTGCCGAACGGTGAGATCGACCCTACCGCACCGGCTTTACGTATGCAGCGCACTCGAAACTGCCGCGACGACAGCAGCACGCAGGCATCCCGATGCACGTTTATTTTACCATACCTTCTGTTAATTTTCTCGAGGGCTTGCGTTTCTTCGCCGGGCGAGAGACTAAGGAAACTGGATCGTTTTAGAGGAAGCATGCGCGAGAAGTAGCTTATTAAAGAGTTTGAATCGTGGGCGGTAGCACGCAGTAGCGCGGCAGCAGAAAAGCAAGGCGAAATAAAAACGCCCGAAATCCCCCACCAGAAATCTGGTCTATTACAGAATCTACGTGAACACCGGGTACGGGAGCGGCCCCGGCGCGGCGCTCGACAGCCCCGACGACGACAGCCCCACCGAGCAGTACCTGGTCAGTCACACCAATCAGCGAGAGCTCGCCAGCAGTCCGGAGGTGAGACTCTTTTAACATTGATATCGTGGCACAAAGTTTGTCGCGCACACTTTGAATTTTCACGTTCACTTTACACGTATCTTGTATGTATACAAAAAAATTGCCAATCAGTGAGTTAGCTGTATTAAAATGCTTTAACGAAATTCACTATCATGCTTACTGTCTGAAAGTATAGAAAACTGTGCCAAATGTTATTAATCTTTAGGTATTTTTTTTTTATCATTGAAGTAAAAGTTTCTCTAATTAATGCGATAATCGAGGTCAAAGTGAAAGCCAAGAACACCACTAAATCTCCCTCCAAGAACCAGGCAACGTTTATTCCAGCTTGATACAATTTTCTAGTTTTAAAAATAAAATCAAGAAAGTAGATTTTTTGTCTCCACCTAAAAGTCATTGACCTTCATGAATAATCTGTGTATAATAAGATTATTCACTGCACCCAATATTTTTCATATCAAGCAATTAATTACAATAACCATCCCGCTGAAGCGAAAGCAAACTCGAACACCTGCATAAAGTGGCTTATTAGCTTTGAAGCGTCCCGATCAAAGTGAACGATACAGGCGATGGAGGGGTTAAAAAAGATACGTAGGCAAGGGAGAACTCGAGCGTGCGGCCGTTTCGCAGGTTTACAGATCGACGCAGCAGCTCGAGGAGGAGAAGCAGCGCTCCGGCGACAGCCTCGAGCTGATGCTGAAGAGCTCGAGCCAGCAGGAGGACAATCATCTGGCCCAGTGGGTGCGTAATTCGCATCAGATACCGCCGCCGGACAACGAAGTGCCCATCGAGGAGTGGACCCCCGAGGAGCTCGCCGCCAGAACGCCCAGGGAGACCACACCTCGCGACTTCTCCGAAGGTAGCGAATTGCGTTCACTTGAGTGCCCGTGCCGCAGATGGGCACTCTTTTATTTAAACAAGTTTTTGGGTCGATTTCTTGAATGCAGCATGAGTCGTTATTTATTTATTTAGTTAGAACTAAAATTAGACGATGCGTTTGATGTTTCAGTCACGGAGGAGAGTACAGTAGTCAATTCGGACGTGGAACAGCAGAGCACCACGTCGAGCGCAAGCCTGAGCACTGTCAAGTCGAATAGTCTCCCGCAGAAGAAGAACGGAAGCATTGTGTCTTCGAAGGATACGTCTTCCGGCTCGATAAATATATGTAGGAGATGTCACAGGTATTTCATTTCACCATACACTTTTCACTTCATAACCTCCACAGAGTTGCTCTCTAACATTTCCGATTCTGCCTTATACGCAAAATTGTCTTAACTACTTAAAATTAACAAAAACACATATACCGATCAGCCATTTTGACATCCTCAGTACATGTAGCAAAAAAAATTTACTGCTTCTCTATTATTTGAAATACAGCAATTAGCGATGTAGCTTAATCCGAAAGCTCAGTGCAGGAGCTTTCAGAGTTTATATAGAGAATATATTCATTCTATCTTTTTTTTTCTATGAAATTATAAATTAAAAATATTATATTTTGATGTAATATAAAAAATTTTAATACATAATTATTCTGAAAGCTCTGCGACACAAAGAGCAGTAAAACTTTTTCTGATATAGTTGTTACATTGCCATTAAGTCATCAAGCTTAGGCATTGAGTAGGTCAATATCGATTGACTGGTAGTTTCATTAAAAAAATTTAACCTAAGCGCCCGCAACACCCTTGCAAAAACTTACATTGAAAGAGAGACGAATTTATGAATACGTAGCGATGTGATCGGCAGGTCGGGCTGCCCGACGCCGCCGCTGGCGCGCGACCCGTTCTCCCCGCTGCCGCCGAGGATCGCGGTGCTGCCGCCGACGCCGGACCTCTGCTCGCGCCACCGCCTCAGAAACGGCCTCCACGACAGCCCGGGGCGCAACAGCCCCCAGCGAGCGCTCTCCGCCGACGGCAACACCGAGGACGGCAGCGAGGACGACCTCGACTGCGACAGCGAGCCACCCTACAGGTCTCACATTTACCCCTTTTTACGCTCGAAACGTGTTTTTTTTTAAAGGCAGTTTAGCAAAGTTCGTTAATGAAGTTACCTATTTTTTTGCGTTACCTATTTAAATTAGCGTACGTAGGTATCATTTTTTTAATTCAGAATAAAAATAATAATCCGATGCTAGAAATTTATTGGTGAGCATAAATAATATGCTAGCTTGTCGAATGACAATGACATGATTTTTTTATTGGATACTATAAAAAAATGTGAAAATGCCACACGGTAAGACAGCTCTTAGTAGGCCGATCCTTCTTGCACCAATTTGCTGATTATTTAAAAAATTGAAAAAGCTATATAAATTTAAACAAAAAAAAACGCAAGGAATGCCATCGCCACCCTGGTGGAAATAATTTTTGTTCAAAAATGTTTAAAAGTGTGTAAAAGTGTTTAAAAACCATCCATTTCGTCATTC